>JAVTVJ010011292.1:0-17929 GCA_034509425.1 Eopsaltria australis | reverse complement strand
GAGCACCTTGCCAGGCTGTGAAGGGGCTACAGTGAAGTGGGAGAGAGACTCTTCCTCAGGAAGTGCAGGGACAGGACAAGGAGTAATGGGATAAAAATGAAAGACCGCTGGAATAGATCTGATGATGGGAGGAAGTTCTTTACTATAAGGGTGCTGGTTCCTGCCACAGGGGGACCATCCCTGGGAACATCTAAGGCCAGGCTGGATCGGGTCCAGAGCAACCTGGTGTGGTGGGAGGTTGCTCAGGTTGGAACCACATGATCTTTAGGGTTCCTTCCAAGCCAAACCATTCAAGGATTTGATCATTCTACCATCCCCGTCTCCCACTGTGGAATGGCCCTGAAACTTCCGTGATGTAACAATTCCTGGAATGTTCCAGGTGAAGAGTCCAGCACCTGACCAGAAGCACAACTGCCACTTCAGCTGCTGCCAACGGTCAATTCTGACTCCCTCTGTGCTCTGTCCCTTGGTGCCAAGATGTTCCTGCTGCTCGCACCTTTCCTGCTGCTCACACCTGTCCTGCTGCTCGCACCTGTCCTGCTGCGTGCAGTGAGGGTCCCCTCCCAGCAGAACTGCATTCCTGTCCCACTGGAGGTACAGTGCCACTCCATGGAGCTGGGCACCCCCCAGCTGCCCAGGGGGGCTGCAGCCCTGTGGGGTAGTGTGGGACAGGGACCCCACTGAGAGGTTGTGTTCCCTGATGCAGCCTGACGGAGACACCGTGGACCACATGGAGCCGGGTATGGAGGAGATGATGGAGGTGCCTGTGGAAGAGTCTGTTGAGGATACGGAAGTCAATGTGGAGGACGACATCGAGGATATGGAGGTAGATGAGAAGGACGACATCGAGGACATGGAGGTTGATGAGAAGGACGACATCGAGGATATGGAGGTTGATGAGAAGGACGACATCCAGGACATGGAGGTAGATGAGAAGGACGACATCGAGGACATGGATGTTGATGAGAAGGATTAGGAGAAGCCCAGGATTCCAGAATAAGTATGGGTCCTCCAGCAGCATTACAGGCACATCCTCCCCATGCCGCGCCCGCAGGCAGTTTGTCCCCTGCTGCCAGACTGGGACGGGGCTGGGTGGCCCTGCCAAGGGACACCCAGCCCAGAGGGGACAAACACCACACCCAGCCTGCCTTGGACCTGACCACGCTGCTTTCTTTCTTCCAGGACTGACAGGGATGATGGCCACAAGTGTGACTCCTGTGTAAATACGTTCTATATGTTAGTGGTTTTCTGTAAAAATGTTTTGAAGATTGTTAGTCTATAGGCTCCCATGTATATATGTTCTATGGATTGTTGTTTTTATAAGGATTGTTGTTTTTATAAGGATTGTTGCTGTTATAAGAATTGTTGTTATAAGAATTGTTGTTATAAGGATTGTTGTTTATATAAGAATTGTTGTTACAAGAATTGTTGTTATAAGGATTGTTGTTTTTATAAGAATTGTTATAAGAATTGTTGTTTTTATAAGAATTGTTGTGATAAGGATTGTTGTAATAGAAGATGTTCTGTAAACCATAGGTTTTGCTGATGTTTGGTAAATACTTTTTAAAACACCACGTCTCTGCAATTCCTTTAGCCACAAGCAGCATTTGCACAGTTGAGGTTTCCACTTGCTCCGGGTTCCCGGGGCTGCAGGTCCCTGCGGGTGCTGGCATGGCTGCCCCGGGACTGGGGGTCCCTGTGCACAGGGGGACCCCACTGACAGCACTCGCGGCACTGGGCACTGCTCGTGTTCCTGGGCTGCTGCAGAGCTGCGTCCCCAAGAGCAAAGCTGTCCCCAGCAGAGAGGGGGCTCTGACAGGAGCGGCCCCTGCAGCAATGCCACCAAAGCAGGAAACCTTCTGCCAGCCGTCCTGCTGGAGCCACAGAGACTCCTGAGCCCAGAGCCCACAGGGATGCACGATCCCTGTTCATGCTCTGAAGGCCATGACAGCCTTGGCAACTGTGGGACCTTGATCTGGGGTGCTGCAGAGCCTGATGTTTAAGGCTTGGAGCCTCCAAAGGCTCTGGGCTTTGCTTCCCCCCCAGCTTTGCATTGCCCTGTGCCCAGATTGTTCAAGCCCAGCGAGAGGTTCCTCATCCTGCTCGGGTTTCTGCTGCTAGCAGCGGTCACTGGCCCCTGTCCCCTGCTCAGGTGACACCTGCAGGGGCAGTGCAGGCTGTACTGGGCTTTGGACCCCGTGGCTGCTGCTGCTGGGGGCCATGGGCCCAACAGGGCCCCGAGCTCAGCCCCGGCCCAGGCAGCTGCCCCCAAAGGCCAGCACTCCCCGAGCATCCCCATCACAGGAGGCAGCGGGAAATCCCACGCGCTGCAGGAAAGAAATTCCCCATAGGAACTAAACCAGTCTTTGTTCTCAGGGCTCCAAGGGGGAGATCAGCACCTGCTGACATTTAAAGCACGTCTAAAAGGTGGGTGCAGGGAAGGTGATGTGATCTCTAGGGACTGTGGCAGTGCCTGCTGTGCAGGTGAGGCTGGAGGGCTGCTCCCAGAACCTGCTTCAAGCCAGCCCTCAGCCCCTCACAGCTGTCCCCAAGGGGTGGGCTCAGAAAGCAGCTCCAGACCAGTTGGTGCAGATATTTCAAAGGACAAAATGTCATTCCAAGAAGCCACGTTGCCAATTTAGTTTCAGTGTCGTGGCCTGACAAGCCAAGGGATCCCCAAGGGATGACAAAGCACAGGGCTCTGCTTTCAGCACCCATGAGCTCCTAAGGCAGCAATTAAGTCTCAGGAAGAGGCAGTCATTGAGTGCACCGGGGAACCTGGCCTCTAAGAAAAGGCAGGAATCCCACGGCCCTCCCACCCCGATGCCTTGCATGTCTGTACCTTTTCCTTCTTCTCTCTTCTCTCGTCTCACTTTCCCCATTGTCTTGGTCTGGGAGCTTGGCTTCTCTCTCTCCTGTCTGCAGCTTCAGCCGCACGTGTGACCCTGCACTAACAGCCTGACTGTAGTGGTTTCAGTTCGCCTAGTCAGGTTTGTGGCTAAATGCCAGCACACTTACCCAAATTTACTTGATTGTTTGTTGTGAGATGAGCAATAGGAGTAGGCAAAGCAGGCTCAAACTTTATCAAGTACAAAGAAACCTTTATTACTATACCTAAGACAAAGGGAAAAAGAAAAAAAACAAGAAAAACCAGAACAAACTCCTCAGACCACCCCTCCTTCCCCCACCTCTCTATTTCATTCTCCCTGACAACATACAAAAGACAACACTTCGACCTCCACTCAGTTTAGCACCTCAGAAATAGCTCTTGTTCCAGTTCATTTACGGAGAGAAGTTGCTTTTGCTTACACCATGGATTTTCTGTAAGAAAAATACAGTTTTTATGGGTCTTCTGCCTCACCATCAGCTGCCGCCCGGAAGAAAGACCAGCTTAATGGTGGATCCCTCCCATAGCAGCAGCCTTCCCACAGCCACTCTGGTGGGTTATGAACAGTCCACAGGGTACCCGTTTTAAGGATGCACAGTTCAAGTGCAGCAACAAAGAAAAGCCCTTCTTCTGTGTGTAGCAACACAGGTTCTCCTGACAACTCAGGTTCTCTAGCATTCCCCCCGGGACCAGGGCTCTGGGTCACAGCCTCTCCTCTCTCTTGGTTCAAGTTTCTCATCAGGCTGTACTTTTTCAACACCTACTTGTCTTTACCCAGCTATTTCAGTTCATTGGCTGCAATGAGAACCTCACATCCCCCTTTTGGACTATATCTTCATCTAACACAGGGAATTTGTTAGCTCAGTCCCCAACCATGGTTCTCCAAAAGAGTTTTCAGCTTCCCTCTTGAAGCACTTCTCATGCTCCTCCTTCTAGCTATCAGTTCTGTTTTCCTCACTGACTGGAAAGTCTCTATGCTGCATTTCTGTAGATGTCCCCACTCGTTCCTCTCTCTGCCAGGAAGGATGGGTGTCTGTGAGTTTAGTCCAGGCATGGAGAGAGTTAATCTCAGTCTCTCTCTCTGGCAGTGTGAGGATCCCGTGCTCCCTGCCGGGCTGTTTGAACAGGTCCCAGCTGCATGGCAGAAGCTCTCAGAGTCTCTGTGCCCGGCTCGGCGCAGCTGGCTCAGCCTGCTGGGGCCATCTGGGCCCGGGGTGACAGGGCAGGGCCTGGCCCGAGCTGGATGGAGCCGGCCCGGTCCTTGCCTGGCCCGGAGCAGGGGCCTGGCCCTGTCTCGTGTAGCTGACACAGCGGCTGAGCTGGATCTGCTGAAAATTCCAGCCGTTTCCTCCCCCATTCCTGGCTGCAGCGGCACGGCTGCCATAAACCTCCCTTCCCCCCTCCCCTCCCTCCCTCCTTGGAAGGAGTGGGGGGGCTGGGGCCTTACCAGCGAGAGAAGCAGGAGATGCTCCTCTCCACACAGCAGCAGGTCCAAAGAGGAAGAGCCTCAGAGGGTCTCTGCTTCTAGATGGTTTTTGCCCCGAGGGCGGATCAACTTTTTAATTGGTTCACCTACATATCAATCCTTAAAACAACCTGATTATTGGCTCTCTCTCCCAGGAAGGGAGTTCTATTCCTTCCTGCACCATAGATCACTTCCTAGATTTTGATCCCTCCTGCCTAAGCCAGGACACTGACCTACTAACAAAGGTCCCGTTATTTCAGAGCACTGCTGCAGCTTTGGCAGCAACTGGGAGCACTGTGCACAGAGTCAGGGCAAGGGTAAAGCCACACAGAAATGACACAGAAATTCTAGAAAACACATTGTGTTGGTTCGAGGAGTGGTGATCTGGGCCACAATCACTGTTGCACAGAAAGAAGGCAAGTGCAGCTGAGGCATTGTGAAGCTGAAGGACATCTCCATGCCCTGAGCACGAGTCACTGAGCAGGCTCTGGTGGCATCGCTGCAGGGGCCACTCATGTCTCACCCTTCTCTGTGCTAGTGCCAGCTTTGCTCTTGGCGACACTGCTCTGCCCCAGCCCAGGAACACAGCCAGTGCTGGCATTGGCAGCAGTGGGAGCCCCTTGTGCACAGGAAGCCCCAGGCTGGCCATGCCAGCACCCGCAGAAACACCAAGATCTGGCAGCACTTTGCTCAACTTCCCTTTCCAGAAACGGAATCATCATCTCCTTCCCAGGAAAATTCAACCTCTACCTCTGCCAAAGATCATCTCCTACACATTGGTGATCAGAAATGTTCTTCTGGACTTCTTCCACCACAAACATCCCCACAGCCTTGGAAGAGATACCAGGGCTACCATTAAACCATCCACAAGCACTACACGGGCACCCAGGATCACGAGCTTTCCATCTCTGGAGTTCAGGCTCGCTGCCCTGCTCCTGTTCATTTTCTCCTCCTCTCTTCATAACTTTGAGAACCGCAGAGCTGCCAGCCTTTGGCAATTCCCAAGGCCAGTGTCTTGCATGGGTTGTTGGACACCCCCAGGGCTGATGTCCCCTGTTGTTCCCAGGGAAGCTGCGGAGTGCCAGAGGAGGCCATGAAGTTGCTGAGGGCACTGGAGCACCTTCCCTGTGGGGAAAGGCTGAGAAAGTTGCAGCTGTTGGGGCTGTTGAGGCTGGAGAGGAGAAGCTTGGGTGGAGACCTCAGAGCACCTTGCCAGGCTGTGAAGGGGCTACAGTGAAGTGGGAGAGAGACTCTTCCTCAGGAAGTGCAGTGACAGGACAAGGAGTAATGGGATAAAAATGAAAGACCGCTTGAATAGATCTGATGATGGGAGGAAGTTCTTTACTATAAGGGTGCTGGTTCCTGGCACAGGGGGACCATCCCTGGGAACATCTAAGGCCAGGCTGGATAGGGTCCAGAGCAACCTGGTGTGGTGGGAGGTTGCTCAGGTTGGAACCACATGATTTTTAGGGTTCCTTCCAAGCCAAACCATTCAAGGATTTGATCATTCTACCATCCCCGTCTCCCACTGTGGAATGGCCCTGAAACTTCCGTGATGTAACAATTCCTGGAATGTTCCAGGTGGAGAGTCCAGCACCTGACCAGAAGCACAACTGCCACGTCAGCTGCTGCCAACGGTCACTTCTGACTCCCTCTGTGCTCTGTCCCTTGGTGCCAAGATGTTCCTGCTGCTCGCACCTTTCCTGCTGCTCACACCTGTCCTGCTGCTCGCACCTGTCTGCTGCGTGCAGTGAGGGTCCCATCCCAGCAGAACTGCATTCCTGTCCCACTGGAGGTACAGTGCCACTCCATGGAGCTGGGCACCCCCCAGCTGCCCAGGGGGGCTGCAGCCCTGTGGGGTAGTGTGGGCAGGGACCCCACTGAGAGGTTGTGTTCCCTGATGCAGCCTGACGGAGACACCGTGGACCACATGGAGCCGGGTATGGAGGAGATGATGGAGGTGCCTGTGGAAGAGTCTGTTGAGGATACGGAGGTCAATGTGGAGGACGACATCGAGGATATGGAGGTAGATGAGAAGGACGACATCGAGGACATGGAGGTTGATGAGAAGGACGACATCGAGGATATGGAGGTTGATGAGAAGGACGACATCGAGGATATGGAAGTTGATGAGAAGGACGACATCGAGGACATGGAGGTAGATGAGAAGGATGACCTTGAGGACATGGATGTTGATGAGAAGGATGAGGAGAAGCCCAGGATTCCAGAATAAGTATGGGTCCTCCAGCAGCATTACAGGCACATCCTCCCCATGCCGCGCCCGCAGGCAGTTTGTCCCCTGCTGCCAGACTGGGACTGGGCTGGGTGGCCCTGCCAAGGGACACCCAGCCCAGAGGGGACAAACACCACACCCAGCCTGCCTTGGACCTGACCACGCTGCTTTCTTTCTTCCAGGACTGACAGGGATGGTGGCCACAAGTGTGACTCCTCTGTAAATACGTTCTATATGTTAGTGGTTTTCTGTAAAAATGTTTTGAAGATTGTTAGTCTATAGGCTCCCATGTAATACGTTCTATGGATTGTTGTTGTTGCATTGTGTTGTTATAAGGATTGTTGTTTTTATAAGAATTGTTGTTATAAGAATTGTTGTTATAAGGATTGTTGTTTTTATAAGAATTGTTGTTATAAGAATTGTTGTTATAAGGATTGTTGTTTTTATAAGAATTGTTGTGATAAGGATTGTTGTTTTTATAAGAATTGTTGTGATAAGGATTGTTGTAATAGAAGATGTTCTGTAAACCATAGGTTTTGCTGATGTTTGGTAAATACTTTTTAAAACACCACGTCTCTGCAATTCCTTTAGCCACAAGCAGCATTTGCACAGTTGTGGTTTCCACTTGCTCCGGGTTCCCGGGGCTGCAGGTCCCTGCGGGTGCTGGCATGGCTGCCCCGGGACTGGGGGTCCCTGTGCACAGGGGGACCCCACTGACAGCACTCGCGGCACTGGGCACTGCTCGTGTTCCTGGGCTGCTGCAGAGCGGCGTCCCCAAGAGCAAAGCTGTCCCCAGCAGAGAGGGGGCTCTGACAGGAGCGGCCCCTGCAGCAATGCCACCAAAGCAGGAAACCTTCTGCCAGCCGTCCTGCTGGAGCCACAGAGACTCCTGAGCCCAGAGCCCACAGGGATGCACGATCCCTGTTCATGCTCTGAAGGCCATGACAGCCTTGGCAACTGTGGGACCTGGATCTGGGGTGCTGCAGAGCCTGATGTTTAAGGCTTGGAGCCTCCAAAGGCTCTGGGCTTTGCTTCCCCCCCAGCTTTGCATTGCCCTGTGCCCAGATTGTTCAAGCCCAGCGAGAGGTTCCTCATCCTGCCCGGGTTTCTGCTGCTAGCAGCGGTCACTGGCCCCTGTCCCCTGCTCAGGTGACACCTGCAGGGGCAGTGCAGGCTGTACTGGGCTTTGGACCCCGTGGCTGCTGCTGCTGGGGGCCACGGGCCCAACAGGGCCCCGAGCTCAGCCCCTGCCCAGGCAGCTGCCCCCAAAGGCCAGCACTCCCCGAGCATCCCCATCACAGGAGGCAGCGGGAAATCCCACGCGCTGCAGGAAAGAAATTCCCCATAGGAACTAAACCAGTCTTTGTTCACAGGGCTCCAAGGGGGAGATCAGCACCAGCTGACATTTAAAGCACGTCTAAAAGGTGGGTGCAGGGAAGGTGATGTGATCTCTAGGGACTGTGGCAGTGCCTGCTGTGCAGGTGAGGCTGTGGGGCTGCTCCCAGAACCTGCTTCAAGCCAGCCCTCAGCCCCTCACAGCTGTCCCCAAGGGGTGGGCTCAGAAAGCAGCTCCAGACCAGTTGGTGCAGATATTTCAAAGGACAAAATGTCATCCCAAGAAGCCACGTTGCCAATTTAGTTTCAGTGTCGTGGCCTGACAAGCCACGAAGGTGCCTCTGAATGTGCACTCAGGGCACTTCCATGGCCATCCCCAAGGGATCACAAAGCACAGGGCTCTGCTTTCAGCACCCATGAGCTCCTAAGGCAGCAATTAAGTCTCAGGAAGAGGCAGTCATTGAGTGCACCGGGGAACCTGGCCTCTAAGAAAAGGCAGGAATCCCACGGCCCACCCACCCCGATGCCTTGCATGTCTGTACCTTTTCCTTCTTCTCTCTTCTCTCGTCTCACTTTCCCCATTGTCTTTGTCTGGGAGCTTGGCTTCTCTCTCTCCTGTCTGCAGCTTCAGCCGCACGTGTGACCCTGCACTAACAGCCTGACTGTAGTGGTTTCAGTTCGCCTAGTCAGGTTTGTGGCTAAATGCCAGCACACTTACCCAAATTTACTTGATTGTTTGTTGTGAGATGAGCATTAGGAGTAGGCAAAGCAGGCTCAAACTTTATCAAGTACAAAGAAACCTTTATTACTATACCTAAGACAAAGGGAAAGAAAAAAAACCAAGAAAAACCAGAACAAACTCCTCAGACCACCCCTCCCTCCCCCACCTCTCTATTTCATTCTCCCTGACAACATACAAAAGACAACACTTTGACCTCCAGTCAGTTTAGCACCTCAGAAATAGCTCTTGTTCCAGTTCATTTAGGGAGAGAAGTTGCTTTTGCTTACACCATGGATTTTCTGTAAGAAAAATACAGTTTTTATGGGTCTTCTGCCTCACCATCAGCCGCCGCCCGGAAGAAAGACCAGCTTAATGGTGGATCCCTCCCATAGCAGTAGCCTTCCCACAGCCACTCTGGTGGGTTATGAACAGTCCACAGGGTACCCGTTTTAAGGATGCACAGTTCAAGTGCAGCAACAAAGAAAAGCCCTTCTTCTGTGCGTAGCAACACAGGTTCTCCTGACAACTCAGGTTCTCTAGCATTCCCCCCGGGACCAGGGCTCTGGGTCACAGCCTCTCCTCTCTCTTGGTTCAAGTTTCTCATCAGGCTGTACTTTTTCAACACCTACTTGTCTTTACCCAGGGATTTCAGTTCATTGGCTGCAATGAGAACCTCACATCCCCCTTTTGGACTATATCTTCATCTATCACAGGGAATTTGTTAGCTCAGTCCCCAACCATGGTTCTCCAAAAGAGTTTTCAGCTTCCCTCTTGAAGCACTTCTCATGCTCCTCCTTCTAGCTATCAGTTCTGTTTTCCTCACTGACTGGAAAGTCTCTATGCTGCATTTCTGTAGATGTCCTCACTCGTTCCTCTCTCTGCCAGGAAGGATGGGTGTCTGTAAGTTTAGTCCAGGCATGGAGAGAGTTAATCTCAGTCTCTCTCTCTCTGGCAGTGTGAGGATCCCGTGCTCCCTGCCGGGCTGTTTGAACAGGTCCCAGCTGCATGGCAGAAGCTCTCAGAGTCTCTGTGCCCGGCTCTGCGCAGCTGGCTCAGCCTGCTGGGGCCATCTGGGCCCGGGGTGACAGGGCAGGGCCTGGCCCGAGCTGGATGGAGCCGGCCCGGTCCTTGCCTGGCCCGGAGCAGGGGCCTGGCCCTGTCTGGTGTAGCTGACACAGCGGCTGAGCTGGATCTGCTGAAATTCCAGCCGTTTCCTCCCCCATTCCCGGCTGCAGCGGCACGGCTGCCATAAACCTCCCTTCCCCCCTCCCCCCCCTCCCTCCTTGGAAGGAGTGGGGGGGCTGGGGCCTTACCAGCGAGAGAAGCAGGAGATGCTCCTCTCCACACAGCAGCAGGTCCAAAGAGGAAGAGCCTCAGAGGGTCTCTGCTTCTAGATGGTTTTTGCCCCGAAGGCGGATCAACTTTTTAATTGGTTCACCTACATATCAATCCTTAAAACAACCTGATTATTGGCTCTCTCTCCCAGGAAGGGAGTTCTATTCCTTCCTGCACCATAGATCACTTCCTAGATTTTGACCCCTCCTGCCTAAGCCAGGACACTGACCTACAAACAAAGGTCCCGTTATTTCAGAGCACTGCTGCAGCTTTGGCAGCAACTGGGAGCACTGTGCACAGAGTCAGGGCAAGGGTAAAGCCACACAGAAATGACACAGAAATTCTAGAAAACACATTGTGTTGGTTCGAGGAGTGTTGATCTGGGCCACAATCACTGTTGCACAGAAAGAAGGCAAGTGCAGCTGAGGCATTGTGAAGCTGAAGGACATCTCCATGCCCTGAGCACGAGTCACTGAGCAGGCTCTGGTGGCATCGCTGCAGGGGCCACTCATGTCTCACCCTTCTCTGTGCTAGTGACAGCTTTGCTCTTGGCGACACTGCTCTGCCCCAGCCCAGGAACACAGCCAGTGCTGGCATTGGCAGCAGTGGGAGCCCCTTGTGCACAGGAAGCCCCAGGCTGGCCATGCCAGCACCCGCAGAAACACCAAGATCTGGCAGCACTTTGCTCAGCTTCCCTTTCCAGAAACGGAATCATCATCTCCTTCCCAGGAAAATTCAACCTCTACCTCTGCCAAAGATCATCTCCTACACATTGGTGATCAGAAATGTTCTTCTGGACTTCTTCCACCACAAACATCCCCACAGCCTTGGAAGAGATACCAGGGCTACCATTAAACCATCCACAAGCACTACATGGGCACCCAGGATCATGAGCTTTCCATCTCTGGGGTTCAGGCTCCCTGCCCTGCTCCTGTTCATTTTCTCCTCCTCTCTTCATAACTTTGAGAACCGCAGAGCTGCCAGCCTTTGGCAATTCCCAAGGCCAGTGTCTTGCATGGGTTGTATGACACCCCCAGGGCTGATGTCCCCTGTTGTTCCCAGGGAAGCTGCTGAGTGCCAGAGGAGGCCATGAAGTTGCTGAGGGCACTGGAGCACCTTCCCTGTGGGGAAAGGCTGAGAAAGTTGCAGCTGTTGGGGCTGTTGAGGCTGGAGAGGAGAAGCTTGTGTGGAGACCTCAGAGCACCTTGCCAGGCTGTGAAGGGGCTACAGTGAAGTGGGAGAGAGACTCTTCCTCAGGAAGTGCAGTGACAGGACAAGGAGTAATGGGATAAAAATGAAAGACCGCTGGAATAGATCTGATGATGGGAGGAAGTTCTTTACTATAAGGGTGCTGGTTCCTGGCACAGGGGGATCATCCCTGGGAACATCAAAGGCCAGGCTGGATAGGGTCCAGAGCAACCTGGTGTGGTGGGTGGTTGCTCAGGTTGGAACCACATGATCTTTAGGGTTCCTTCCAAGCCAAACCATTCAAGGATTTGATCATTCTACCAACCCCGTCTCCCACTGTGGAATGGCCCTGAAACTTCCGTGATGTAACAATTCCTGGAATGTTCCAGGTGGAGAGTCCAGCACCTGACCAGAAGCACAACTGCCACTTCAGCTGCTGCCAACGGTCAGTTCTGACTCCCTCTGTGCTCTGTCCCTTGGTGCCAAGATGTTCCTGCTGCTCGCACCTTTCCTGCTGCTCACACCTGTCCTGCTGATCGCACCTGTCCTGCTGCTCGCACCTGTCCTGCTGCGTGCAGTGAGGGTCCCATCCCAGCAGAACTGCATTCCTGTCCCACTGGAGGTACAGTGCCACTCCATGGAGCTGGGCACCCCCCAGCTGCCCAGGGGGGCTGCAGCCCTGTGGGGTAGTGTGTGACAGGGACCCCACTGAGAGGTTGTGTTCCCTGATGCAGCCTGACGGAGACACCGTGGACCACATGGAGCCGGGTATGGAGGAGATGATGGAGGTGCCTGTGGAAGAGTCTGTTGAGGATACGGAGGTCAATGTGGAGGACGACATCAAGGATATGGAGGTAGATGAGAAGGACGACATCAACGACATGGAGGTTGATGAGAAGGACGACATCGAGGATATGGAGGTTGATGAGAAGGACGACATCGAGGACATGGAGGTTGATGAGAAGGACGACATCGAGGACATGGAGGTAGATGAGAAGGACGACATCGAGGACATGGAGGTAGATGAGAAGGATGAGGAGAAGCCCAGGATTCCAGAATAAGTATGGGTCCTCCAGCAGGCACATCCTCCCCATGCCGCGCCCGCAGGCAGTTTGTCCCCTGCTGCCAGACTGGGACTGGGCTGGGTGGCCCTGCCAAGGGACACCCAGCCCAGAGGGGACAAACACCACACCCAGCCTGCCTTGGACCTGACCACGCTGCTTTCTTTCTTCCAGGACTGACAGGGATGATGGCCACAAGTGTGACTCCTCTGTAAATACGTTCTATATGTTAGTGGTTTTCTGTAAAAATGTTTTGAAGATTGTTAGTCTATAGGCTCCCATGTAAATACGTTCTATGGATTGTTGTTGTTACAAGCATTGTCGTTGTTATAAGGATTGTTGTTTTTATAAGAATTGTTGTTATAAGAATTGTTGTTATAAGGATTGTTGTTTTTATAAGAATTGTTGTTATAAGAATTGTTGTTATAAGGATTGTTGTTTTTATAAGAATTGTTGTGATAAGGATTGTTGTTTTTATAAGAATTGTTGTGATAAGGATTGTTGTAATAGAAGATGTTCTGTAAACCATAGGTTTTGCTGATGTTTGGTAAATACTTTTTAAAACACCACGTCTCTGCAATTCCTTTAGCCACAAGCAGCATTTGCACAGTTGTGGTTTCCACTTGCTCCGGGTTCCCGGGGCTGCAGGTCCCTGCGGGTGCTGGCATGGCTGCCCCGGGACTGGGGGTCCCTGTGCACAGGGGGACCCCACTGACAGCACTCGCGGCACTGGGCACTGCTCGTGTTCCTGGGCTGCTGCAGAGCGGCGTCCCCAAGAGCAAAGCTGTCCCCAGCAGAGAGGGGGCTCTGACAGGAGCGGCCCCTGCAGCAATGCCACCAAAGCAGGAAACCTTCTGCCAGCCGTCCTGCTGGAGCCACAGAGACTCCTGAGCCCAGAGCCCACAGGGATGCACGATCCCTGTTCATGCTCTGAAGGCCATGACAGCCTTGGCAACTGTGGGACCTGGATCTGGGGTGCTGCAGAGCCTGATGTTTAAGGCTTGGAGCCTCCAAAGGCTCTGGGCTTTGCTTCCCCCCCCAGCTTTGCATTGCCCTGTGCCCAGATTGTTCAAGCCCAGCGAGAGGTTCCTCATCCTGCCCGGGTTTCTGCTGCTAGCAGCGGTCACTGGCCCCTGTCCCCTGCTCAGGTGACACCTGCAGGGGCAGTGCAGGCTGTACTGGGCTTTGGACCCCGTGGCTGCTGCTGCTGGGGGCCACGGGCCCAACAGGGCCCCGAGCTCAGCCCCTGCCCAGGCAGCTGCCCCCAAAGGCCAGCACTCCCCGAGCATCCCCATCACAGGAGGCAGCGGGAAATCCCACGCGCTGCAGGAAAGAAATTCCCCATAGGAACTAAACCAGTCTTTGTTCACAGGGCTCCAAGGGGGAGATCAGCACCAGCTGACATTTAAAGCACGTCTAAAAGGTGGGTGCAGGGAAGGTGATGTGATCTCTAGGGACTGTGGCAGTGCCTGCTGTGCAGGTGAGGCTGTAGGGCTGCTCCCAGAACCTGCTTCAAGCCAGCCCTCAGCCCCTCACAGCTGTCCCCAAGGGGTGGGCTCAGAAAGCAGCTCCAGACCAGTTGGTGCAGATATTTCAAAGGACAAAATGTCATTCCCAAGAAGCCACGTTGCCAATTTAGTTTCAGTGTCGTGGCCTGACAAGCCACGAAGGTGCCTCTGAATGTGCACTCAGGGCACTTCCATGGCCATCCCCAAGGGATCACAAAGCACAGGGCTCTGCTTTCAGCACCCATGAGCTCCTAAGGCAGCAATTAAGTCTCAGGAAGAGGCAGTCATTGAGTGCACCGGGGAACCTGGCCTCTAAGAAAAGGCAGGAATCCCACGGCCCACCCACCCCGATGCCTTGCATGTCTGTACCTTTTCCTTCTTCTCTCTTCTCTCGTCTCACTTTCCCCATTGTCTTTGTCTGGGAGCTTGGCTTCTCTCTCTCCTGTCTGCAGCTTCAGCCGCACGTGTGACCCTGCACTAACAGCCTGACTGTAGTGGTTTCAGTTCGCCTAGTCAGGTTTGTGGCTAAATGCCAGCACACTTACCCAAATTTACTTGATTGTTTGTTGTGAGATGAGCATTAGGAGTAGGCAAAGCAGGCTCAAACTTTATCAAGTACAAAGAAACCTTTATTACTATACCTAAGACAAAGGGAAAGAGAAAAAACCAAGAAAAACCAGAACAAACTCCTCAGACCACCCCTCCTTCCCCCACCTCTCTATTTCATTCTCCCTGACAACATACAAAAGACAACACTTTACCTCCAGTCAGTTTAGCACCTCAGAAATAGCTCTTGTTCCAGTTCATTTAGGGAGAGAAGTTGCTTTTGCTTACACCATGGATTTTCTGTAAGAAAAATACAGTTTTTATGGGTCTTCTGCCTCACCATCAGCCGCCGCCCGGAAGAAAGACCAGCTTAATGGTGGATCCCTCCCATAGCAGTAGCCTTCCCACAGCCACTCTGGTGGGTTATGAACAGTCCACAGGGTCCCCGTTTTAAGGATGCACAGTTCAAGTGCAGCAACAAAGAAAAGCCCTTCTTCTGTGCGTAGCAACACAGGTTCTCCTGACAACTCAGGTTCTCTAGCATTCCCCCCGGGACCAGGGCTCTGGGTCACAGCCTCTCCTCTCTCTTGGTTCAAGTTTCTCATCAGGCTGTACTTTTTCAACACCTACTTGTCTTTACCCAGGGATTTCAGTTCATTGGCTGCAATGAGAACCTCACATCCCCCTTTTGGACTATATCTTCATCTATCACAGGGAATTTGTTAGCTCAGTCCCCAACCATGGTTCTCCAAAAGAGTTTTCAGCTTCCCTCTTGAAGCACTTCTCATGCTCCTCCTTCTAGCTATCAGTTCTGTTTTCCTCACTGACTGGAAAGTCTCTATGCTGCATTTCTGTAGATGTCCTCACTCGTTCCTCTCTCTGCCAGGAAGGATGGGTGTCTGTAAGTTTAGTCCAGGCATGGAGAGAGTTAATCTCAGTCTCTCTCTCTCTGGCAGTGTGAGGATCCCGTGCTCCCTGCCGGGCTGTTTGAACAGGTCCCAGCTGCATGGCAGAAGCTCTCAGAGTCTCTGTGCCCGGCTCTGCGCAGCTGGCTCAGCCTGCTGGGGCCATCTGGGCCCGGGGTGACAGGGCAGGGCCTGGCCCGAGCTGGATGGAGCCGGCCCGGTCCTTGCCTGGCCCGGAGCAGGGGCCTGGCCCTGTCTGGTGTAGCTGACACAGCGGCTGAGCTGGATCTGCTGATAATTCCAGCCGTTTCCTCCCCCATTCCCGGCTGCAGCGGCACGGCTGCCATAAACCTCCCTTCCCCCCTCCCCTCCCTCCCTCCTTGGAAGGAGTGGGGGGGCTGGGGCCTTACCAGCGAGAGAAGCAGGAGATGCTCCTCTCCACACAGCAGCAGGTCCAAAGAGGAAGAGCCTCAGAGTGTCTCTGCTTCTAGATGGTTTTTGCCCCGAAGGCGGATCAACTTTTTAATTGGTTCACCTACATATCAATCCTTAAAACAACCTGATTATTGGCTCTCTCTCCCAGGAAGGGAGTTCTATTCCTTCCTGCACCATAGATCACTTCCTAGATTTTGACCCCTCCTGCCTAAGCCAGGACACTGACCTACAAACAAAGGTCCCGTTATTTCAGAGCATGCTGCAGCTTTGGCAGCAACTGGGAGCACTGTGCACAGAGTCAGGGCAAGGGTAAAGCCACACAGAAATGACACAGAAATTCTAGAAAACACATTGTGTTGGTTCGAGGAGTGTTGATCTGGGCCACAATCACTGTTGCACAGAAAGAAGGCAAGTGCAGCTGAGGCATTGTGACGCTGAAGGACATCTCCATGCCCTGAGCACGAGTCACTGAGCAGGCTCTGGTGGCATCGCTGCAGGGGCCACTCATGTCTCACCCTTCTCTGTGCTAGTGACAGCTTTGCTCTTGGCGACACGGCTCTGCCCCAGCCCAGGAACACAGCCAGTGCTGGCATTGGCAGCAGTGGGAGCCCCTTGTGCACAGGAAGCCCCAGGCTGGCCATGCCAGCACCCGCAGAAACACCAAGATCTGGCAGCACTTTGCTCAGCTTCCCTTTCCAGAAACGGAATCATCATCTCCTTCCCAGGAAAATTCAACCTCTTCCTCTGCCAAAGATCATCTCCTACACATTGGTGATCAGAAATGTTCTTCTGGACTTCTTCCACCACAAACATCCCCACAGCCTTGGAAGAGATACCAGGGCTACCATTAAACCATCCACAAGCACTACATGGGCACCCAGGATCATGAGCTTTCCATCTCTGGGGTTCAGGCTCCCTGCCCTGCTCCTGTTCATTTTCTCCTCCTCTCTTCATAACTTTGAGAACCGCAGAGCTGCCAGCCTTTGGCAATTCCCAAGGCCAGTGTCTTGCATGGGTTGTTGGACACCCCCAGGGCTGATGTCCCCTGTTGGTCCCAGGGAAGCTGCTGAGTGCCAGAGGAGGCCATGAAGTTGCTGAGGGCACTGGAGCACCTTCCCTGTGGGGAAAGGCTGAGAAAGTTGCAGCTGTTGGGGCTGTTGAGGCTGGAGAGGAGAAGCTTGTGTGGAGACCTCAGAGCACCTTGCCAGGCTGTGAAGTGGCTACAGTGAAGTGGGAGAGAGACTCTTCCTCAGGAAGTGCAGTGACAGGACAAGGAGTAATGGGATAAAAATGAAAGACCGCTGGAATAGATCTGATGATGGGAGGAAGTTCTTTACTATAAGGGTGCTGGTTCCTGGCACAGGGGGATCATCCCTGGGAACATCAAAGGCCAGGCTGGATAGGGTCCAGAGCAACCTGGTGTGGTGGGTGGTTGCTCAGGTTGGAACCACATGATCTTTAGGGTTCCTTCCAAGCCAAACCATTCAAGGATTTGATCATTCTACCAACCCCGTCTCCCACTGTGGAATGGCCCTGAAACTTCCGTGATGTAACAATTCCTGGAATGTTCCAGGTGAAGAGTCCAGGACCTGACCAGAAGCACAACTGCCACTTCAGCTGCTGCCAACGGTCACTTCTGACTCCCTCTGTGCTCTGTCCCTTGGTGCCAAGATGTTCCTGCTGCTCGCACCTTTCCTGCTGCTCACACCTGTCCTGCTGCTCGCACCTGTCCTGCTGCGTGCAGTGAGGGTCCCATCCCAGCAGAACTGCATTCCTGTCCCACTGGAGGTACAGTGCCACTCCATTGAGCTGGGCACCCCCCAGCTGCCCAGGGGGGCTGCAGCCCTGTGGGGTAGTGTGGGACAGGGACCCCACTGAGAGGTTGTGTTCCCTGATGCAGCCTGACGGAGACACCGTGGACCACATGGAGCCGGGTATGGAGGAGATGATGGAGGTGCCTGTGGAAGAGTCTGTTGAGGCTATGGAGGTTGATGAGAAGGACGACATCGAGGACATGGAGGTTGATGAGAAGGACGACATCGAGGATATGGAGGTTGATGAGAAGGACGACATCGAGGATATGGAAGTTGATGAGAAGGACGACATCGAGGACATGGAAGTTGATGAGAAGGACGACATCGAGGATATGGAAGTTGATGAGAAGGACGACATCGAGGACATGGAGGTAGATGAGAAGGACGACATCGAGGACATGGAGGTAGATGAGAAGGACGACATCGAGGACATGGAGGTAGATGAGAAGGATGAGGAGAAGCCCAGGATTCCAGAATAAGTATGGGTCCTCCAGCA
>JAVTVJ010011290.1:0-43009 GCA_034509425.1 Eopsaltria australis | reverse complement strand
TGGCACCGCCTCCATCTCTCCTTTGCCTCGCCCCCCGCCGGGCGCGCTCCCAAGCGGCGGCGCTCACCGGCTGCTCGGCGCTGCCGGAAGCCAGCAGCAGCCGAGGCTGTCCCGGCAGGACCGTGCCCCGGCTTCGCCAGCGGCTCGGCCGGAAACGGCGGCGCGCGTGTGCCGCGTGGCGCGGAGCACAGGCGTTGCGGGGCAGGCGCGGCGGGGCCACGCGAGGAGAGAGGGGCCGCGGGCGGGGCGGGGCGGGCGTGGCGCTGTGCGCATCCGCTTCCTGTCGCTCGGCTCCCGCCGCCGGCAGCGGCCCGGCGGGCGCCGTGTGAGCCCGCGGAGCGGCGGCGCCGGCCGGGCAGTGCGCGCTCTGGCATGCGGCCGGAGGCGCCGCAGCGAGAGGCTCCTGGCACTGCCCGTACGGTGGTCCGAGCGGGGAGCAGAGGCCGGCCTTCCGGGGGGCTATGAGGCGTGCCCGCCTTTACCCCGCTGCCCTCCTTGCCGCACGTGGCCCATTGCAGCCAATCGGCCGTTCCCGCAGCGGCGCCGGCGGCAGTGAGCCGGCAGCGCGCGCTACCATGCCGTGCCGGCCGCTGCCGCCCAGCGCCGCGCTCCGCCGAGGCATTTTGTCCCCCACGGTGGGAGAGCGACATAGGGGACGCTGAATGTGGAGGCTGCCTGTCGGCGGGAGCAACTTGCCTTCATTGACCACCTCTTTTGGGCTCCCGATTTCAGGTACCTTGCGCTGGTGCTGAAGAGTTTGGCAGCGAAGCTGGCGGAGGTGCTGCAAGAGCTCAATGGCAAGGAGCTTGTCAGTGCGACGCTCGGAGGTAGAAGATCCATAGCTGAAAGCAAAAAAGGTCAGAGCATGTCATCGGCCACAGTAATGCTAAGTTGTTCATCTTTGCCAACTGCTTGCAGAGTTGCTCTTTTCTTAGGTAATGGGGCCAGAGCTGCACGGGCTCAGGATTTGGAGATGATGTTAGGTGCGGGCTTGGTGAAGAAAGTGGAGCGGTTGATGCGGCATTCTGCCAAATTGGGACAGGTCTTTCTGTATTCCTCAGTCCTGTGACCTTAGCAAAAGCCTGAAAATAGGTTTTGCAGAACATCTGGTTTTTTTCCTACTAGCAGTAGTCACCTTGTCTTTAGGAAAGTAAAGGTTCTTTATTTTTCTCCATGAGCATCAAGTGCTTTTGATCAGCGTTGGTGTGCGTGCCTTAGCCTTGTTGTTGTCTTCCTTGGAGAACTTGTGCAATACTCAGATGATCAGTGGAGGTTTTAGACTGCAGTGGTGGACTTGAAGGCTTCCAGTAGCAGCAGCAGGGAGATGCTGTCCACATTTTGGATTTTCCTTTGTCTGAACCTTGTGCAAGGTTTCAGTTTTCAAGCAGTTTGAAGAGCTGCAAAGTTACCACTGATGGTTTAGTCAAGTTATCCTGTGATAATTGGCTTTTCCACCCAACTGGGCCTTTTTACCCCAAATTCACCCCCATTGAGGTCCAACATTGACTTTTCCATACAATTAGGCAGTTTTTACCCCAAAATTCTTCCCCATTGACCAAAATCTTGGGGTTTGGTCCAAAGGGAGCGTTTTTATCCCGAAATTTGTCCCATTGATGTTGAATCTTGACTTTTCCACCCAACTGGGTGTTTTTATCCAAAAAATCCATCCCCCTTGAGGCCCAGCGTTGGCTTTTCCACCCAACTGGGCGTTTTTATTCCAAATCCATCCTCGTTGATGTCCGACGTTGACTTTTCTACCCAATTGGGGCGTTTTTATCCTAAAATTTGTCCCCATGGAAGTCCAATATTGGCTTTTCCACCCAAAGTTGACTTTTCCGTCCAATTGGAGCGTTTTTATCCCAGAACTCATCCCTGTTGAGATCCAACCTTGACTTTTCCATCCAACGTTGACTTTTTCACCCAATTGGGACGTTTTTATCCCAAAAATTCATCCCCATTGACCAAGCTCTTCGGGTTTGGTCCAACGGGGGTGTTTTTATCCCGAAATTTGTCCCCATTGAGGTGCAACATCGTCTTTTTCACCCAACATTGACTTTTCCGTCCAATTGGAGCGTTTTTATCCCAAAACTCATCCCTGTTGAGTTCCAACATTGACTTTTCCATCCAACGTTTACTTTTTCACCCAATTGGGGTGCTTTTATCCCAAAATTCATCCCCATTCACCAAAATCTTGGGGTATGGTCCAACGGGGGCATTTTTATCCCAAAATTTGACCCCATTGAGGTCCAATATTGAGTTTTCCACCCAACGGTGACTTTTCCATCCAATTGGAGCATTTTTATCCCAAAATTTATCACCATTGAACAAAATGTTAGGTTTTGGCCCAACGGGGGCGTTTTTATCACAAAATTCACCCCCATTGACCAAAATCTTGGGTTTTGGTGGGATGGGGGCTTTTTTATCCCAAAATTCACCCCCATTGACCAAAATCTTGGGTTTTGGTGGGATGGGGGCGTTTTTATCCTAAAATTTCTCCCCCATTGAGGTCCACTACTGAGTTTTCCACCCAACGTTTACTTTTCCATCCAATTGGAGCGTTTTTATCCCAAAACTCATCCCTGTTGAGATCCAACCTTGACTTTTCCATCCAACATTGACTTTTCCATCCAACATTGACTTTTCCATCCAATTGGATCGTTTTTATCCCAAAACTCATCCCTGTTGAGTTCCAACCCTGACTTTTCCATCCAACGTTGACTTTTTCACCCAATTGGGGTGCTTTTATCCCAGAATTCATCCCCATTGACCAAAATCTTGGGGTTTGGTCCCACGGGGGCATTTTTACCCCAAAATTTGTCCCATTGATGTTGAACATTGAATTTTCCACCCAACGTTGACTTTTCCACCCAATTGGGGCATTTTTATCCCAAAATTCATCCCCATTCACCAAAATCTTGGGGTTTGGTCCAACGGGGGCGTTTTTATCCCAAAATTTGTCCCCATTGAAGTCCAATATTGAGTTTTCCACCCAACATTGACTTTTCTGTCCAATTGGAGCGTTTTTATCCCAAAAATTCATCCCCATTGACCAAAATGTTGTGGTTTGGACAAACGAGGTCGTTTTTATCTCAAAATTTGACCCACTGATGTTGAACATTGACATTTTCACCCAACATTGACTTTTCCGTCCAGTTGGGGTGTTTTTATCCCAAAATTCATCCCCATTGAGCAAAGTCTTGGGGTTTGGTCCAACGGGGGCGTTTTTATCCCAAAATTTGTCCCCATTGAGGTCTAATACAGGTTTTTCCACCCAATGCTGGATTTTCCGTCCAATTGGAGCGCTTTTATCCCAAAACTCATCCCTGTTGAGTTCCAACCTTGACTTTTTCATCCAACGTTGACTTTTCCACCCAATTGGGGTGCTTTTATCCCAAAATTCATCCCCATTCACCAAAATTTGGATTTTGGTCCAACGGGGGCATTTATATCCTAAAATTTGTCCCCATTGAGGTCCAATATTGTGTTTTCCACCCAACGTTGACTTTTCCATCCAATTGGAGCATTTTTATCCCAAAATTCATCCCCATTGGCCAAAATGTTGGGTTTTGGTCTGACGAGGGCGTTTTTAGCCCAAAATTTTTCCCCATTGATATTGAATCTTGACTTCTTCACCCAACATTGGCTTTTCCACACAACTGGGGCATTTTTATCCCAAAATTCATTCCCATTGTCCAAAAAGTTGGGTTTTAACCCAACTGGGGCGTTTTTATCCCAAAATTTGTCCCCATTGAGGTCCAATATTGACTTTTTCACCCAACGCTGACTTTTCCATCGAATTGGAGCTTTTTTATCTTAAAACTCATCCCTGTTGAGATCCAACCTTGACTTTTCCATCCAGCGTTGACTTTTCCATCCAATTGGGGTGTTTTTATCCCAAAATTTCTCCCCATTGAGGTCCACTATTGAGTTTTCCACCCAACGTTTACTTTTCCATCCAATTGGAGCGTTTTTATTCTAAAACTCATCCCTGTTGAGATGCAGCCTTGACTTTTCTATCCAACGTTGGCTTTTTCACACAACTGGAGCGTTTTTATCCCAAAATTCATCCCCATTGACCAAAGTCGTGGGTTTTGATCCAATGGGGGCGTTTTTATCCCAAAATTTGTCCCATTGATGTTGAACCTTGACTTTTCCACCCAGCATTGGCTTTTCCACCCAACTGGGACTTTTTACCCCAAATTCATCCCCATTGAGGTCCAACATTGACTTTTCCATACAATTAGGCAGTTTTTACCCCAAAATTCTTCCCCATTGACCAAAATCTTGGGGTTTGGTCCAAAGGGAGCGTTTTTATCCCGAAATTTGTCCCATTGATGTTGAATCTTGACTTTTCCACCCAACTGGGTGTTTTTATCCAAAAAATCCATCCCCCTTGAGGCCCAGTGTTGTCTTTTCCACCCAACTGGGCATTTTTATTCCAAATCCATCCTCGTTGATGTCCGACGTTGACTTTTCTACCCACTTGGGGCGGTTTTATCCTAAAATTTGTCCCCATGGAAGTCCGATATTGGCTTTTTCACCCAAAGTTGACTTTTCCGTCCAATTGGATCGTTTTATCCCAAAACTCATCCCTGTTGAGATCCAACCTTGACTTTTCCATCCAGCGTTGACTTTTTCATCCAATTGGAGCGTTTTCATCCCAAAATTCATCCCCATTCACCAAAATTTGTGTTTTGGTCCAACGGGGGAATTTTTATCCCGAAATTTGTCCCCATTGATGTCCAATATTGTGTTTTCCGCCCAACGTTGACTTTTCTACCATATTGGAGCATTTTTATCCCAAAATTCATCCCCATTGGCCAAAATGTTGGGTTTTGGTCCAACGGGGGCGTTTTTATCTCAAATTTTGTCCCATTGATGTTGAATCTTGACTTCTTAACCCAACATTGGCTTTTCCACACAACTGGGGCATTTTTATCCCAAAAATTCATCCCCATTGACCAAAATCTTGGGGTTTGGTCCAACGGGGGCGTTTTTATCTCAAAATTTGTCCCATTGTTGTTGAACATTGACCTTTCCACCCAACACTGACTTTTCCGCCCAATTGGGGCATTTTTATCACAAATCCATCCTCATTGATGCCCAACTTTGACTTTTCTACCGAATTGGAGCATTTTTATCTCAAAATTCATCCCCATTGACTAAAGTCGTGGGTTTTGATCCAATGGGGGCGTTTTTATCCCAAAATTTGTCCCATTGATGTTGAACCTTGACTTTTCCACCCAACATTGGCTTTTCCACCCAACTGGGCCTTTTTACCCCAAATTCATCCCCATTGAGGTCCAACATTGACTTTTCCATACAATTAGGGAGTTTTTACCCCAAAATTCTTCCCCATTGACCAAAATCTTAGGGTTTGGTCCAAAGGGAGCGTTTTTATCCCGAAATTTGTCCCATTGATGTTGAATCTTGACTTTTCCACCCAACTGGGTGTTTTTATCCAAAAATCCATCCCCCTTGAGGCCCAGCGTTGTCTTTTCCACCCAACTGGGCATTTTTATTCCAAATCCATCCTCGTTGATATCCGACGTTGACTTTTCTACCCAATTGGGGTGTTTTTATCCTAAAATTTGTCCCCATGGAAGTCCAATATTGGCTTTTCCACCCAAAGTTGACTTTTCCGTCCAATTGGAGCGTTTTTATCCCAAAACTCATGCCTGTCGAGTTCCAACCTTGACTTTTCCATCCAACGTTGACTTTTTCACCCAATTGGGACGTTTTTATCCCAAAAATTAATCCCCATTGACCAAGCTCTTCGGGTTTGGTCCAACGGGGGAGTTTTTATCCCGAAATTTTTCCCATTGACATTGAACATTGACTTTTCCACCCAACATTGGCTTTCCCACCCAACTGGGCCTTTTTACCCAAAATTCATCCTTGTTGATTTCCAACCTTGACTTTTCTACCCAATTGGAGCATTTTTACCCCAAAATTCTTCCCCATTGACCAAAGTCTTGGGGTTTGGTCCAACAGGGGCATTTTTATCCCAAAATTTTTCCCCATTGAAGTCCAATATTGAGTTTTCCACCCAATGTTGACTTTTCCGTCCAATTGGAGCATTTTTATCCCAAAAATTCATCCCCATTGACCAGAATGTTGGGTTTTGGACCAACGAGGGCGTTTTTATCCAAAATTTGACCCATTGACGCTGAACATTGACTTTTTCTCCCAACATTGACTTTTCCTGTCCAATTGGGTGGTTTTATCCCAAAATTCATCCCCATTGACCAAAATCTTGGGGTTTGGTCCAACGGGGGCGTTTTTATCCCGAAATTTGTTCCCATTGAGGTCCAATATTGGCTTTTCCACCCAATGTTCAATTTTCCGTCCAATTGGAGCGCTTTTTTCCCAAAACTCAACCCTGTTGAGTTCCAACCTTGACTTTTCCATCCAACGTTGACTTTTTCACCCAATTGGGGCGTTTTCATCCCAAAATTCACCCCCATTGACCAAAATCTTTGGTTTTGGTAGGATGGGGGCGTTTTTATCCTAAAATTTGTCCCCATTGAGGTCCAATATTGAGTTTTCCACCCAACGTTGACTTTTCCATCCAATTGGAGCGTTTTTATCCCAAAATTCATCCCCATTGACCAAAATCTTGGGGTTTGGTCCAACGGGGGCGTTTTTATCTCAAAATTTGTCCCATTGATGTTGAACATTGACCTTTCCACCCAACACTGACTTTTCCACCCAATTGGGGCATTTTTATCACAAATACATCCTCATTGATGCCCAACTTTGTCTTTTCCACCAACTGGGCCTTTTTACCCCAAATTCATCCCCATTGAGGTCCAACATTGAACTTTTCCATACAATTAGGCAGTTTTTACCCCAAAATTCATCCCCATTGACCAAAATCTTGGGGTTTGGTCCAAGGGGGCGTTTTTATCCCAAAATTTGTCCCATTGATGTTGAACCTTGACTTTTCCACCCAACATTGGCTTTTCCACCCAACTGGGCCTTTTTACCCCAAATTCATCCCCATTGAGGTCCAACATTGACTTTTCCATACAATTAGGGAGTTTTTACCCCAAAATTCTTCCCCATTGACCAAAATCTTGGGGTTTGGTCCAAAGGGAGCGTTTTTATCCCGAAATTTGTCTCATTGATGTTGAATCTTGACTTTTCCACCCAACTGGGTGTTTTTATCCAAAAATCCATCCCGCTTGAGGCCCAGCGTTGTCTTTTCCACCCAACTGGGCATTTTTATTCCAAATCCATCCTCGTTGATGTCCGACGTTGACATTTCTACCCAATTGGGGCATTTTTATCCCAAAATTTGTCCCCATGGAAGTCCAATATTGGCTTTTCCACCCAAAGTTGACTTTTCCGTCCAATTGGAGCGTTTTTATCCCAGAACTCATCCCTTTTGAGATCCAACCTTGACTTTTCCATCCAACGTTGACTTTTTCACCCAAATGGAGCGTTTTTATCTCAAAATTCATCCCCATTGACCAAAATCTTGGGGTTTGGTCCAACGGGGGCGTTTTTATCTCAAAATTTGTCCCATTGATGTTGAACATTGACCTTTCCACCCAACACTGACTTTTCCACCCAATTGGGGCAATTTTATCACAAATCCATCCTCATAAACTTAACGTTGACTTTTCTACCCAAATGGAGCATTTTTATCCCAAAATTCATCCCCATTGGCCAAAGTCGTGGGTTTTGATCCAACGGGGGCGTTTTTATCCCAAAATTTGTCCCATTGATGTTGAACCTTGACTTTTCCACCCAACATTGGCTTTTCCACCCAACTGGGCCTTTTTACCCCAAATTCATCCCCATTGAGGTCCAACATTGACTTTTCCATACAATTAGGCAGTTTTTACCCCAAAATTCTTCCCCATTGACCAAAATCTTGGGGTTTGGTCCAAAGGGAGCGTTTTTATCCCGAAATTTGTCCCATTGATGTTGAATCTTGACTTTTCCACCCAACTGGGTGTTTTTATCCAAAAATCCATCCCCCTTGAGGCCCAGCGTTGGCTTTTCCACCCAACTGGGCATTTTTATTCCAAATCCATCCTCGTTGATGTCCGACGTTGACTTTTCTACCCAATTGGGGCGTTTTATCCTAAAATTTGTCCCCATTGAAGTCCAATATTGGCTTTTCCACCCAACGTTGACTTTTCCGTCCAATTGGAGCGTTTTTATCCCAAAACTCATCCCTGTCGAGTTCCAACCTTGACTTTTCCATCCAACGTTGACTTTTTCACCCAATTGGGACGTTTTTATCCCAAAAATTCATCCCCATTGACCAAACTCTCCCGGTTTGGTCCAACGGGGGCGTTTTTATCCCAAAATTTGTCCCATTGATGTTGAACATTGAATTTTCCACCCAACGTTGATTTTTCCGTCCAATTGGAGCGTTTCTATCACAAATCCATCCTCATTGAAGCCCGTCGATGACTTTTCCGTCCAATTGGAGCATTTTTATCCCAAAAATTCATCCCCATTGACCAAACTCTCCGGGTTTGGTCCATCAGGGGGCGTTTTTATTTCAAAATTTGTCCCCATTCACCAAAATGTTTGGTTTTCGTCTAACGGGGTCATTTTTGTCCCAAAATTTTTCCCCATTGAGGTCCAATATTTTGTTTTCCACCTAACGTTGACTTTTCTACCTCATTGGAGCATTTGTATCCGAAAAATTCATCCCCATTGGCCAAAATGTTGGGTTTTGGTCCAACGGGGGCGTTTTTATCCCAAAATTTGTCCCATTGATGTTGAATCTTGACTTCTTCACCCAACATTGGCTTTTCCACACAACTGGGGCATTTTTATCCCAAAAATCTTCCCCATTGACCAAAATGTCGGGGTTTGGTCCAACGGGGCGTTTTTATCCTGAAATTTGTCCCCATTGAAGTCCAATATTGACTTTTTCCACCAACGTTTACTTTTCCATCCAGTTGGAGCGTTTTTATCTTAAAACTCATCCCTGTTGAGATCCAACCTTGACTTTTCCATCCAGCGTTGACTTTTTCACCCAACTGGAGCGTTTTTATCCCAAAATTCATCCCCATTGACCTAAGTCTTGGGGTTTGGTCCAACGGGGGCGTTTTTATCCCGAAATTTTTCCCATTGTCATTGAACATTGACTTTTCCACCCAACATTGGCTTTCCCACCCAACTCGGCCTTTTTACCCAAAATTCATCCTTGTTGATTTCCAACCTTGACTTTTCTACCCAATTGGAGCATTTTTACCCCAAAATTCTTCCCCATTGACCAAAGTCTTTGGGTTTGGTCCAACGGGGGCATTTTTATCCCAAAATTTTTCCCCATTGAAGTCCAATATTGAGTTTTCCACACAATGTTGACTTTTCCGTCCAATTGGAGCATTTTTATCCCAAAAATTCATCCCCATTGACCAGAATGTTGGGTTTTGGACCAACGAGGGCGTTTTTATCTCAAAATTTGACCCATTGACGTTGAACATTGACTTTTTCTCCCAACATTGACTTTTCCGATCCCAACTTGGGGTGGTTTTTTATCCCAAATTATCCCCATTGACCAAAATCTTCGGGTTTAGGTGGGATGGGGACGTTTTTATCCCAAAATTTGTCCCCATTGAGGTCCAATATTGAGTTTTCCACACAACGTTGACTTTTTCGTCCAATTGGAGCGTTTTTATCCCAAAACTCATCCCTGTTGAGATCCAACCTTGACTTTTCCATCCAGCGTTGACTTTTTCATCCAATTGGAGCGTTTTCATCCCAAAATTCATCCCCATTGACCAAAATTTGGGTTTTGGTCCAACGGCGGCATTTTTATCCCAAAATTTGTCCCCATTGAGGTCCAATATTGAGTTTATCCACCCAACGTTGACTTTTCCATCCAATTGGAGCGTTTTTTTATCCCAAAACTATCCTGTGAGATCCAACCTGACTTTTCCAGCCAACGTTGACTTTTTCACCCAAATGGAGCGTTTTTATCCAAGAATTCTCCCCATTGACCAAAATCTTGGGGTTGTCCAACGGGGCTTTTTTATCCCGAAAATTGTCCCCATTGAGGTCCAATATGGCTTTTCCACCAATGTTGGAATTTCCGTCCAATTGGTAGCACTTTTTATCCCAAAACTCATCCCGTGAGTTCAACCTTGACTTTCCACTTCCACGTGACTTTTTTCCGTTCCAATTTGGGGCGTTTTCATCCCAAAATTCACCCCCATACCAAAATCTTGGGTTTTGTAGGATGGGGCGTTTTTATCCTAAAATTTGTCCCCATGGAAGTCCAATATTGGCTTTTCCACCCAAAGTTGACTTTTCCGTCCAATTGGAGCGTTTTTATCCCAAACTCATCCCTGTTGAGATCCAACCTTGACTTTTCCATCCAGCATTGACTTTTCCATCCAATTGGGGTGTTTTTATCCCAAAATTTCTCCCCATTGAGGTCCACTATTGAGTTTTCCACCCAACGTTTACTTTTCCATCCAATTGGAGCGTTTTCATCCTAAAACTCATCCCTGTTGAGATGAGTCCTTGACTTTTCTATCCAACGTTGTCTTTTTCACACAACTGGAGCATTTTTATCCCAAAATTCATCCCCATTGACCAAAGTCGTGGGTTTTGATCCAACGGGGGCGTTTTTATCCCAAAATTTGTCCCATTGATGTTGAACCTTGACTTTTCCACCCAACATTGGCTTTTCCACCCAACTGGGCCTTTTTACCCCAATTTCATCCCCATTGAGGTCCAACATTGACTTTTCCATACAATTAGGGAGTTTTTACCCAAAATTCTTCCCCATTGACCAAAATCTTGGGGTTTGGTCCAAAGGGATCGTTTTTATCCCGAAATTTGTCCCATTGATGTTGAATCTTGACTTTTCCACCCAACTGGGTGTCTTTATCCAAAAATCCATCCCCCTTGAGGCCCAGCGTTGGCTTTTCCACCCAACTGGGCATTTTTATTCCAAATCCATCCTCGTTGATGTCCTACGTTGACTTTTCTACCCAATTGGGGTGTTTTTATCCTAAAATTTGTCCCCATGGAAGTCCAATATTGGCTTTTTCACCCAACATTGACTTTTCCGTCCAATTGGAGTGTTTTTATCCCAAAACTCATCCCTGTTGAGATCCAACCTTGACTTTTCCATCCAGCGTTGACTTTTTCATCCAATTGGAGCGTTTTCATCCCAAAATTCATCCCCATTCACCAAAATTTGTGTTTTGGTCCAACGGGGGAATTTTTATCCCGAAATTTGTCCCCATTGATGTCCAATATTGTGTTTTCCGCCCAACGTTGACTTTTCTACCATATTGGAGCATTTTTATCCCAAAATTCATCCCCATTGGCCAAAATGTTTGGTTTTGGTCCAACGGGGGCGTTTTTATCTCAAATTTTGTCCCATTGATGTTGAATCTTGACTTCTTCACCCAACATTGGCTTTTCCACACAACTGGGGCATTTTTATCCCAAAAATTCATCCCCATTGACCAAAATCTTGGGGTTTGGTCCAACGGGGCGTTTTTATTTTAAAATTTGTCCCATTGATGTTGAAGATTGACTTTTCCACCCAACACTGGCTTTTCCACCCAATTGGGGCATTTTTATCACAAATCCATCCTTATTGATGCCCAACTTTGACTTTTCTACCGAATTGGAGCATTTTTATCCCAAAATTCATCCCCATTGACCAAAGTCGTGGGTTTTGATCCAATGGGGGCGTTTTTATCCCAAAATTTGTCCCATTGATGTTGAACCTTGACTTTTCCACCCAACATTGGCTTTTCCACCCAACTGGGCCTTTTTACCCAAATTCATCCCCATTGAGGTCCAACATTGACTTTTCCATACAATTAGGGAGTTTTTACCCCAAAATTCTTCCCCATTGACCAAAATCTTGGGGTTTGGTCCAAAGGGAGCGTTTTTATCCCAAAATTTGTCCCATTGATGTTGAATCTTGACTTTTCCACCCAACTGGGTGTTTTTATCCAAAAATCCATCCCCCTTGAGGCCCAGCGTTGGCTTTTCCACCCAACTGGGCATTTTTATTCCAAATCCATCCTCGTTGATGTCCGACGTTGACTTTTCTACCCAATTGGGGCGTTTTTATCCTAAAATTTGTCCCCATGGAAGTCCAATATTGGCTTTTTCACCCAAAGTTGACTTTTCCGTCCAATTGGATCGTTTTTATCCCAAAACTCATCCCTGTTGAGATCCAACCTTGACTTTTCCATCCAGCGTTGACTTTTTCATCCAATTGGAGCGTTTTCATCCCAAAATTCATCCCCATTGACCAAAATTTGGGTTTTGGTCCAACGGGGGAATTTTTATCCCGAAATTTGTCCCCATTGAGGTCCAATATTGTGTTTTTTGCCCAATGTTGACTTTTCTACCATATTGGAGCATTTTTATCCCAAAATTCATCCCCATTGGCCAAAATGTTTGGTTTTGGTCCAACGGGGGCGTTTTTATCTCAAATTTTGTCCCATTGATGTTGAATCTTGACTTCTTCACGCAACATTGGCTTTTCCACACATCTGGGGCATTTTTATCCCAAAAATTCATCTTCATTGACCAAAGTCTTGGGTTTTGATCCAATGGGGGCGGTTTTATCCCAAAATTTGTCCCATTGATGTTGAACCTTGACTTTTCCACCCAACATTGGCTTTTCCACCCAACTGGGCCTTTTTACCCCAAATTCATCCCCATTGAGGTCCAACATTGACTTTTCCATACAATTAGGGAGTTTTTACCCCAAAATTCTTCCCCATTGACCAAAATCTTGGGGTTTGGTCCAAAGGGAGCGTTTTTATCCCGAAATTTGTCCCATTGATGTTGAATCTTGACTTTTCCACCCAACTGGGTGTTTTTATCCAAAAATCCATCCCCCTTGAGGCCCAGCGTTGGCTTTTCCACCCAACTGGGCATTTTTATTCCAAATCCATCCTCGTTGATGTCCGACGTTGACTTTTCTACCCAATTGGGGCGTTTTAATCCTAAAATTTGTCCCCATGGAAGTCCAATATTGGCTTTTCCACCCAAAGTTGACTTTTCCGTCCAATTGGAGCGTTTTTATCCCAAAACTCATCCCTGCCGAGTTCCAACCTTGACTTTTCCATCCAACGTTGACTGTTTCACCCAATTGGGACGTTTTTATCCCAAAATTAATCCCCATTGACCAAAGTCTTGGGGTTTGGTCCAACGGGGGTATTCCGAATTTGTCCCATTTGATGTCGCAAGTTGTTTTCGGCCAACGCCTTGCAGCTTTTCAAATCCATTGGAGGCATGTTTTAACAACCACTCCCCAGTTGCTCAAAAAGTTGGTTTTGGTGCAACGGGGGCGGATTTTATGTCAAACTGTCCCCATTGATGTTAATCTTGACTTCTTCACCGCAACATTGGCTTTCCACACAACTGGGGCATTTTTATCCAAAATTATCCCATTGACCAAAATTTGGGGTATGGTCCAACGGGGGCGTTTTTATCTCAAAATTTGTCCCATTGATGTTGAACATTGTCCTTTCCACCCAACACTGACTTTTCCATCCAATTGGGGCATTTTTATCACAAATCCATCCTCATTGATGCCCAACTTTGACTTTTCTACCCAAATGGAGCGTTTTTATCCCAAAATTCATCCCCATTGACCAAAGTCGTGGTTTTTGATCCAACGGGGGCGTTTTTATCCCAAAATTTGTCCCATTGATGTTGAACCTTGACTTTTCCACCCAACATTGGCTTTTCCACCCAACTGGGCCTTTTTACCCCAAATTCATCCCCATTGAAGTCCAACATTGACTTTTCCATACAATTAGGGAGTTTTTACCCCAAAATTCTTCCCCATTGACCAAAATCTTGGGGTTTGGTCCAAGGGAGCGTTTTTATCCCGAAATTTGTCCCATTGATGTTGAATCTTGACTTTTCCACCCAACTGGGTGTTTTTATCCAAAAATCCATCCCCCTTGAGGCCCAGCGTTGGCTTTTCCACCCAACTGGGCATTTTTATTCTAAATCCATCCTCGTTGATGTCCGACGTTGACTTTTCTACCCAATTGGGGCGTTTTTATCCTAAAATGTGTCCCCATGGAAGTCCAATATTGGCTTTCCACCCAAAGTTGACTTTTCCGTCCAATTGGAGCGTTTTTATCCCAAAACTCATCCCTGCCGAGTTCCAACCTTGACTTTTCCATCCAACGTTGACTTTTTCACCCAATTGGGACGTTTTTATCCCAAAAATTCATCCCCATTGACATACTCTTCCGGTTTGGTCCAACGGGGGAGTTTTTATCCTGAAATTTTTCCCATTGACATTGAACACTGACTTTTCCACCCAACATTGGCTTTCCCACCCAACTGGGCCTTTATACCAAAAATTCACCCTTGTTCATTTCCAACCTTGACTTTTCTACCCAATTGGAGCATTTTTACCCCAAAATTCTTCCCCATTGACCAAAATCTTGGGGTTTGGTCCAACAGGGGCATTTTTATCCCAAAATTTTTCCCCATTGAAGTCCAATATTGAGTTTTCCAACCAATGTTGACTTTTCCGTCCAATTGGAGCATTTTTATCCCAAAAATTCATCCCCATTGACCAGAATGTTCGGTTTTGGACCAACGAGGGCGTTTTTATCCCAAAATTTGACCCATTGACATTGAACATTGACTTTTTCTCCCAACATTGACTTTTCCGTCCAATTGGGGTGTTTTTATCCCAAAATTCATCCCATTGACCATAATGTTGGGGTTTGGTCCAACGGGGGCGTTTTTATCCCGGAAATAAATTTGTCCTCATTGAGGTCCAATATTGGCTTTTCCACCCAATGTTGTATCATTTTTCCGGCCCAATTGGAGCGCTATCCTAAAACTCATCCTCTTGCTGAGAGTTCCAACCTGACTTTTCCATCCAACGCTGACTTTTCACCTACTCATGCTATCCCAAAATACCTACCCGCATTGACCAAAATCTTGGGTTTTGCAGGATGTGGGGGGGCGCTATCCCAAAATTTGTCCCTAATAGAGGTCCACATTGAGTTTTCCACCCAACGTTGACTTTTCCATCCAATTGGAGCATTTTTATCCCAAAACTCATCCCTGTCGAGTTCCAACCTTGACTTTTCCATCCAACGCTGACTTTTTTACCCAAATGGAGCGTTTTTATCTCAAAATTCACCCCCATTGACCAAAATCTTGGGGTTTGGTCCAACGGGGGCGTTTTTATCCTGAAATTTGTCCCCGTTGAGGTCCAATATTGACTTTTTCACCCAACGTTGACTTTTCCGTCCAATTGGAGCGTTTTTATCCCAAAACTCATCCCTGTTGAGTTCCGCAACCTTTGACTTTTCCATCCAGCGTTGACTTTTTCACCCAACTGGTGCGTTTTTATCCCAAAATTCACCCGCATTGACCAAAATCTTGGGTTTTGGTAGGATGGGGGCCTTTCTATCCTAAAATTTGTCCCCATTGAGGTCCAATATTGAGTTTTCCATTCAACGTTGGCTTTTCCATCCAATTGGAGCGTTTTTATCCCAAAATTCATCCCCATTGACCAAAATCTTGGGGTTTGGTTCAACGGGGGCGTTTTTATCTCAAAATTTGTCCCATTGATGTTGAACATTGACCTTTCCACCCAACACTGGCTTTTCCACCCAATTGGGGCATTTTTATCACAAATCCATCCTCATAAACTTAACGTTGTCTTTTCTACCCAATTGGAGCATTTTTATCCCAAAATTCATCCCCATTGACAAAAGTCGTGGGTTTTGATCCAACGGGGGCGTTTTTATCCCAAAATTTGTCCCATTGATGTTGAACCTTGACTTTTCCACCCAACATTGGCTTTTCCACCCAACTGGGCCTTTTACCCCAAATTCATCCCCATTGAGGTCGAACATTGACTTTCCCATACAATTAGGGAGTTTTTACCCCAAAATTCTTCCCCATTGACCAAAATCTTGGGTTTTGGTTCAAAGGGAATCGTTTTTATCCCGAAATTTGTCCCATTGATGTTGAATTTTGACTTTTCCACCCAACTGGGTGTTTTTATCCAAAAATCCATCCCCCTTGAGGCCCAGCGTTGGCTTTTCCACCCAACTGGGCATTTTTATTCCAAATCCATCCTCGTTGATGTCCGACGTTGACTTTTCTACCCAATTGGGGCGTTTTTATCCTAAAATTTGTCCCCATGGAAGTCCATTATTGGCTTTTCCACCCAACGTTGACTTTTCCGTCCAATTGGAGCGTTTTTATCCCAAAACTCATCCCTGTTGAGATCCAACCTTGACTTTTTTATCCAACGTTGATTTTTTCACCCAATTGGGACGTTTTTATCCCAAAAATTCATCCCATTGACCAAACTCTTCCGGTTTGGTCCAACGGGGGCGTTTTTATCCCAAAATTTGTCCCCGTTGAGGTCCAATATTGACTTTTTCACCCAACGCTGACTTTTGCATTCAATTGTAGCGTTTTTATTTTAAAACACATCCCTGTCTAGATCCAACCTGGATTTTTCCATCCAACGTTGACTTTTTCACCCAAATGGAGCGTTTTTATCCCAAAATTCATCCCCATTGACCAAAATCTTGGGGTTTGTTCAAAGGGAGTCGTTTTTATCCCGAAATTTGTCATTGATGGTTGAATCTTGAACTTTCCACCAAACTGGGTGTTTTTTAATCCAAAATCTATCCGTTGAGGCCAGTGTTGTCTTTTCCACCCAACTGGGCATTTTTATTCCAATTCCATCTCTGTTGATGTCTAAGCGTTGACTTTTCTACCCATTGGGGCGTTTTTATCCCAAAATTTGTCCCCAATGAGGTCCAATATTGGCTTTTCCACCCAATGTTGAATTTTCCGTCCAATTGGAGAGTTTTTATCCCAAAACTCATCCCTGTTGAGATCCAACCTTGACTTTTCCATCCAGCGTTGACTTTTTCATCCAATTGGGGCGTTTTCATCCCAAAATTAATCCCCATTGACCAAAATTTGGGTTTTGGTCCAACGTGGGCGTTTTTATCCCGAAATTTGTCCCCATTGAGGTCGAATATTGTGTTTTCCGCCCAACGTTGACTTTTCAATCCAATTGGAGCATTTTTATCCCAAAATTCATCCCCATTGGCCAAAATGTGGGGTTTTGGTCCAACGGGGGCGTTTTTATCTCAAAATTCTTCCCCATTGATGTTGAACATTGACTTTTCCACCCAACACTGGCTTTTCCACCCAATTGGGACATTTTTATCACAAATCCATCCTCATTGATGCCCAACTTTGACTTTTCTACCCAATTGGAGCGTTTTTATCCCAAAATTCATCTTCATTGACCAAAGTCGTGGGTTTTGATCCAACGGGGGCGTTTTTATCCCAAAATTTGTGCCATTGATGTTGAACCTTGACTTTTCCACCCAACATTGTCTTTTCCACCCAACTGGGCCTTTTTACCCCAAATTCATCCCCATTGAGGTCCAACATTGACTTTTCCATACAATTAGGGAGTTTTTACCCCAAAATTCTTCTCCATTGACCAAAATCTTGGGGTTTGGTCCAAAGGGATCGTTTTTATCCCGAAATTTGTCCCATTGATGTTGAATCTTGACTTTTCCACCCAACTGGGTGTTTTTATCAAAAAATCCATCCCCCTTGAGGCCCAGCGTTGGCTTTTCCACCCAACTGGGCATTTTTATTCCAAATCCATCCTAGTTGATGTCCGACGTTGACTTTTCTACCCAATTGGGGCGTTTTTATCCTAAAATTTGTCCCCATTGAAGTCCAATATTGGCTTTTCCACCCAACGTTGACTTTTCCATCCAATTGGAGCGTTTTTATCCCAAAACTCATCCCTGTTGAGATCCAACCTTGACTTTTCCATCCAACGTTGAATTTTTCACCCAAATGGAGCGTTTTTATCTCAAAATTCATCCCCATTGACCAAAATCTTGGGGTTTGGTCCAACGGGGGCGTTTTTATCTCAAAATTTGTCCCATTGATGTTGAACATTGACCTTTCCACCCAACACTGACTTTTCCACCCAATTTGGGGCATTTTTATCACAAATCCATCTTCATTGATGCCCAACTTTGACTTTTCTACCCAATTGGAGCGTTTTTATCCCAAAATTCATCCCCATTGACCAAAGTCGTGGGTTTTGATCCAACGGGGGCGTTTTTATCCCAAAATTTGTCCCATTGATATTGAACCCTAACTTTTCCACCCAACATTGACTTTTCCACCCAACTGGGCCTTTTTACCACAAATTCATCCCCATTGAGGTCCAACATTGACTTTTCCATACAATTAGGGAGTTTTTACCCCAAAATTCTTCCCCATTGACCAAAATCTTGGGGTTTGTTCCAAAGGGAGCGTTTTTATCGCGAAATTTGTCCCATTGATGTTGAATCTTGACTTTTCCACCCAACTGGGTGTTTTTATCCAAAAATCCATCCCCCTTGAGGCCCAGCGTTGGCTTTTCCACCCAACTGGGCATTTTTATTCCAAATCCATCCTCGTTGATGTCCGACGTTGACTTTTCTACCCAATTGGGGTGTTTTTATCTTAATATTGTCCCCGTTGAAATGCAACATTGGCTTTTCCACCCAAAGTTGACTTTTCTGTCCAATTGGAGCGTTTTTATCCCAAAACTCATCCCTGTTGAGATCCAACCTTGACTTTTCCATCCAGCGTTGACTTTTTCATCCAATTGGAGCGTTTTCATCCCAAAATTAATCCCCATTGACCAAAATTTGGGTTTTGGTCCAACGGGGGCGTTTTTATCCCGAAATTTGTCCCCATTGAGGTCCAATATTGTGTTTTCCGCCCAACGTTGACTTTTCTACCATATTGGAGCATTTTTATCCCAAAATTCATCCCCATTGGCCAAAATGTTGGGTTTTGGTCCAACGGGGGCGTTTTTATCCCAAAATTTGTCCCATTGATGTTGAACCTTGACTTCTTCACCCAACATTGGCTTTTCCACACAACTGCGGCATTTTTATCCCAAAAATTCATCCCCATTGACCAAAGTCGTGGGTTTTGATCCAACTGGGGCGTTTTTATCTCAAAATTTGTCCCATTGATGTTGAACCTTGACTTTTCCACCCAACATTGGCTTTTCCACCCAACTGGGCCTTTTTACCCCAAATTCATCCCCATTGAGGTCCAACATTGACTTTTCCATACAATTAGGGAGTTTTTACCCCAAAATTCTTCCCCATTGACCAAAATCTTGGGGTTTGGTCCAAAGGGAGCGTTTTTATCCCTAAATTTGTCCCATTGATGTTGAATCTTGACTTTTCCACCCAACTGTGTGTTTTTATCCAAAAAATCCATCCCCCTTGAGGCCCAGCGTTGGCTTTTCCACCCAACTGGGCATTTTTATTCCAAATCCATCCTCGTTGATGTCCTACGTTGACTTTTCTACCCAATTGGGGTGTTTTTATCCTAAAATGTGTCCCCATGGAAGTCCAATATTGGCTTTTCCACCCAAAGTTGACTTTTCCGTCCACTTGGAGCGTTTTTATCCCAAAAATCATCCCTGTCGAGTTCCAACCTTGACTTCATCCACGTACTTTTTCACCCAATTGGACGTTTTCATCCCAAAATTATCCCATTGACAAACCTTCCGTTTGCTCCAACGGGGCGTTTTTATCCCCAAATTGTCCCTTCAGAGTCCAATATGACTTTTTCATCCCAAACGTGGACTTTCCATCCTTAAGCGTTTTTATCCCAAACTCATCCCTGTCGGTTCCACTTGATTTTCCATCCACGTTGACTTTTCACCCAAATGGAGCGTTTTATCCAAAATCTTCCCCCATTGACAAATCTTCCTGGTTTGTCCAACTCAGGCGTTAATCTCAAAATTTGTCCCATTGATGTTGAACATTGACCTTTCCACCCAACACTGACTTTTCCGCCCAATTGGGGCATTTTATCACAAATCCATCCTCATTGATGCCCAACTTTGACTTTTCTACCCAAATGGAGCGTTTTTATCCCCAAATTCATCTTCATTGACCAAAGTCGTGGGTTTTGATCCAACGGGGGCGTTTTTATCCCAAAATTTGTCCCATTGATGTTGAACCTTTACTTTTCCACCCAACATTGGCTTTTCCACCCAACTGGGCCTTTTTACCCCAAATTCATCCCCATTGAGGTCCAACATTGACTTTTCCATACAATTAGGGAGTTTTTACCCCAAAATTCTTCCCCATTGACCAAAATCTTGGGGTTTTGTCCAAAAGGAGCGTTTTTATCCCGAAATTTGTCCCATTGATGTTGAATCTTGACTTTTCCACCCAACTGGGTGTTTTTATCCAAAAATCCATCCCCCTTGAGGCCCAGCGTTGGCTTTTCCACCAAACTGGGCATTTTTATTCCAAATCCCTCCTCATTTGACGTTAACGTTGACTTTCTACCCAATTGGGCGGTTTTATCCTAAATTTGTCCCATGAAGTCATATTGCTTCCACCCAAAGTGACTTTTCCGTCAATTGGAGCGTTTTTATCCCAAAACTCATCCTGTGAGATCCACCTTGCTTTTTTATCCAACGTTGACTTTCTCACCAATGCGACGTTTTATCCCAAATTATCACCCATTGACCAACTCTTCCGTTGTCCAGGGCGTTTTTATCCCAAAATTCCCCTTAGGTCCATATTGACTGTTCAACCAACCTTGACTTTTCCATCCAATTGGAGCGTTCTTTATCCCAAAACTCATCCCTGTTGAGATCCAACCTTGACTTTTCCATCCAACGTTGACTTTTTCACCCAAATGGAGCGTTTTTATCCCAAAATTCATCCCCATTGACCAAAATCTTGGGGTTTGGTCCAACGGGGGCGTTTTATCTCAAAATTTGTCCCATTGATGTTGAACATTGACTTTTCCACCCAACACTGACTTTTCCACCCAATTGGGGCATTTTTCATCACAAATCCATCCTCATTGAAGCCCGACGTTTAATTTTCTACCCAATTGGAGCATTTTTATCCAAAAATTCATCCCCATTGACCAAAGTCGTGGGTTTTGATCCAACGGGGGCGTTTTTATCCCGAAATTTGTCCCATTGACATTGAACATTGACTTTTCCACCCAACATTGGCTTTCCCACCCAACTGGGCCTTTTACCCCAAAACTCATCCTTGTTGAGTTCCAGCCTTGACTTTTCTACCCAATTGGAGCATTTTTACCCCAAAATTCTTCCCCATTAACCAAAATCTTGGGGTTTGGTCCAAAGGGAGCGTTTTTATCCCGAAATTTGTCCCATTGATGTTGAATCTTGACTTTTCCACCCAACTGGGTGTTTTTATCCAAAATCCATCCCCCTTGAGGCCCAGCGTTGGCTTTTCCACCCAACTGGGCATTTTTATTCCAAATCCATCCTCGTTGATGTCCGACGTTGACTTTTCTACCCAATTGGGGCGTTTTTATCCTAAAATTTGTCCCCATTGAAGTCCAATATTTGCTTTTCCACCCAACGTTGACTTTTCCGTCCAATTGGAGCGTTTTTATCCCAAAACTCATCCCTGTTGAGATCCAACCTTGACTTTTCCATCCAACGTTGACTTTTTCACCCAAATGGAGCGTTTTTATCTCAAAATTCATCCCCATTGACCAAAATCTTGGGGTTTGGTCCAACGGGGGCATTTTTATCCCAAAATTTGTCCCATTGATGTTGAACATTGACCTTTCCACCCAACACTGACTTTTCCACCCAATTGGGGCATTTTTATCACAAATCCATCTTCATTGATGCCCAACTTTGACTTTTCTACCCAATTGGAGCATTTTTATCCCAAAATTCATCTTCATTGACCAAAGTCGTGGGTTTTGATCCAACGGGGGCGTTTTTATCCCAAAATTTGTCCCATTGATGTTGAACCTTGACTTTTCCACCCAACATTGGCTTTTCCACCCAACTGGGCCTTTTTACCCCAAATTCATCCCCATTGAGGTCCAACATTGACTTTCCCATACAATTAGGCAGTTTTTACCCCAAAATTCTTCCCCATTGACCAAAATCTTGGGGTTTGGTCCAAAGCGAGCGTTTTTATCCCAAAATTTGTACCATTGACATTGAACTATGACTTTTCCACCCAACCTTCGCTTTCCCACCCAACTGGGCCTTTTTACCCAAAAATTCATCCTTGTTGATTTCCAACCTTGACTTTTCTACCCAATTGGAGCATTTTTACCCCAAAATTCTTCCCCATTGACCAAAATGTTGGGGTTTGGTCCAACGAGGGCGTTTTTATCCCGAAATTTGTCCCCATTGAGGTCCAATATTGGCTTTTCCAACCAATGTTGAATCTTCCGTCCAATTGGAGCGCTTTTATCCCAAAACTCATCCCTGTTGAGTTCCAACCTTGACTTTTCCATCCAACGTTGACTTTTTCACCCAATTGGGGCGTTTTCATCCCAAAATTCACCCCATTGACCAAAATCTTGGGTTTTGGTAGGATGGGGGCGTTTTTATCCTAAAATTTGTCCCCATTGAGGTCCAATATTGAGTTTTCCACCCAACGTTGACTTTTCCATCCAATTGGAGCGTTTTTATCCCAGAATTCATCCCCATTGACCAAAATCTTGGGGTTTGGTCCAACGGGGGCGTTTTTATCTCAAAATTTGTCCCATTGATGTTGAACATTGACCTTTCCACCCAACACTGACTTTTCCACCCAATTGGGGCATTTTTATCACAAATCCATCCTCATTGATGCCCAACTTTGACTTTTCTACCGAAATGGAGCGTTTGTATCCCAAAATTCATCCCCATTGACCAAAGTCGTGGGTTTTGATCCAACGGGGGCGTTTTTATCCCAAAATTTGTCCCATTGATGTTGAACCTTGACTTTTCCACCCAACATTGGCTTTTCCACCCAACTGGGCATTTTTACCCCAAATTCATCCCCATTGAGGTCGAACATTGACTTTCCCATACAATTAGGGAGTTTTTACCCCAAAATTCTTCCCCATTGACCAAAATGTTGGGGTTTGGTCCAAAGCGAGCGTTTTTATCCCAAAATTTGTCCCCATTGAGGTCCAATATTGGCTTTTCCAACCAATGTTGAATCTTCCGTCCCATTGGAGCGCTTTTATCCCAAAACTCATCCCTGTTGAGTTCCAACCTTGACTTTTCCATCCAACGTTGACTTTTTCACCCAATTGGGGCGTTTTCATCCCAAAATTCACCCCCATTGACCAAAATCTTGGGTTTTGGTAGGATGGGGGCGTTTTTATCCTAAAATTTTTCCCCATTGAGGTCCAATATTGAGTTTTCCACCCAACGTTGACTTTTCCATCCAATTGGAGCGTTTTTATCCCAGAATTCATCCCCATTGACCAAATTCTTGGGGTTTGGTCCAACGGGGGCGTTTTTATCTCAAAATTTGTCCCATTGATGTTGAACATTGACCTTTCCACCCAACACTGACTTTTCCACCCAATTGGGGCATTTTTATCACAAATCCATCTTCATTGATGCCCAACTTTGACTTTTCTACCCAAATGGAGCGTTTTTATCCCAAAATTCATCCCCATTGACCAAAGTCGTGGGTTTTGATCCAACGTGGGCGTTTTTATCCCAAAATTTGTCCCATTGATGTTGAACCTTGACTTTTCCACCCAACATTGGCTTTTCCACCCAACTGGGCCTTTTTACCCCAAATTCATCCCCATTGAGGTCCAACATTGACTTTTCCATACAATTAGGGAGTTTTTACCCCAAAATTCTTCCCCATTGACCAAAATCTTGGGGTTTTGGTCCAAGGGAGCGTTTTTATCCCGAAATTTGTCCCATTGATGTTGGAATCTTGACTTCCACCCAAACTGGGTGTTTTTATCCAAAAATCCATCCCCTTGAGGCCAGCGTGGCCTTTTCCACCCAACTGGGCATTTTTTATTCCAAATCCATCCTCGTTGACTTAGACGTTGACTTTTTACTACCCAATTGGCGGCGGTTTTTATCCTAAAATTTGTCCCCATGAAGGTCCCAATATTGCTTTCCACCCAAAGTTGACTTTTCGTCCAATTGGAGCGTTTTTATCCAAAACTCATCCCTGTCGAGTTCAACCTTGAGTTTTCCACCCAACGTTGACTTTTCCATCCAATTGGAGTGTTTTTATCCCAGAATTCATCCCCATTGACCAAAATCTTGGGGTTTGGTCCAACGGGGGCGTGTTTATCCCAAAATTTGTTCCCGTTGAGGTCCAATATTGACTTTTTCACCCAACGTTGACTTTTCCATCCAATTAGAGCGTTTTTATCCCAAAACTCATCCCTGTCGAGTTCCAACCTTGATTTTTCCATCCAGCGTTGACTTTTTCACCAAAATGGAGCGTTTTTATCCCAAAAATTCATCCCCATTGACCAAACTCTTCCGGTTTGGTCCAACGAGGGTGTTTTTATCTCAAAATTTGTCCCATTGATGTTGAACATTGACCTTTCCACCCAACACTGACTTTTCCACCCAATTCGGGCATTTTTATCACAAATCCATCCTCATAAACTTAACGTTGACTTTTCTACCCAATTGGAGCATTTTTATCCCAAAATTCATCCCCATTGGCCAAAGTCGTGGGTTTTGATCCAACGGGCGCGTTTTTATCCCAAAATTTGTCCCATTGATGTTGAACCTTGACTTTTCCACCCAACATTGGCTTTTCCACCCATCTGGGCCTTTTTACCCCAAATTCATCCCCCTTGAGGTCCAACATTGACTTTTCCATACAATTAGGGAGTTTTTACCCCAAAATTCTTCCCTATTGACCAAAATCTTGGGGTTTGGTCCAAAGGGAGCGTTTTTATCCCGAAATTTGTCCCATTGATGTTGAATCTTGACTTTTCCACCCAACTGGGTTTTTTTATCCAAAAATCCATCCCCCTTGAGGCCCAGCGTTGGCTTTTCCACCCAACTGCGCATTTTTATTCCAAATCCATCCTCGTTGATGTCCGACGTTCACCTTTCTACCCAATTGGGGTGTTTTTATCCTAAATTTTGTCCCCATTGAAGTCCAATATTGTCTTTTCCACCCAAAGCTGACTTTTCCGTCCAATTGGAGCGTTTTTATCCCAAAACTCATCCCTTTTGAGATCCAACCTTGACTTTTTTATCCAGCGTTGACTTTTTCACCCAACTGGAGCGTTTTTATCCCAAAATTTGTCCCCATTGACCAAAATCTTGGGGTTTGGTCCAACGGGGGCGTTTTTATCTCAAAATTTGTCCCATTGATGTTTAACATTGACCTTTCCACCCAACACTGACTTTTCCACCCAATTGGGGCATTTTTATCACAAATCCATCCTCATTGATGCCCAACTTTGACTTTTCTACCCAATTGGAGCGTTTTTATGCCAAAATTCATCCCCATTGACCAAAGTCGTGGGTTTTGATCCAACGGGGGCGTTTTTATCCCAAAATTTGTCCCATTGATGTTGAACCTTGACTTTTCCACCCAACATTGGCTTTTCCACCCAACTGGGCTTTTTTACCCCAAATTCATCCCCATTGAGGTCCAACATTGACTTTCCCATACAATTAGGCAGTTTTTACCCCAAAATTCTTCCCCATTGACCAAAATCTTGAAGTTTGGTCCAAAGCGAGCGTTTTTATCCCAAAATTTGTCCCATTGACATTGAACTATGACTTTTCCACCCAACCTTCGCTTTCCCACCCAACTGGGCCTTTTTACCCAAAAATTCATCCTTGTTGATTTCCAACCTTGACTTTTCTAACCAATTGGAGCATTTTTACCCCAAAATTCTTCCCCATTGACCAAAATGTTGGGGTTTGGTCCAACGAGGGCGTTTTTATCTTGAAATTTGTCCCCATTGAGGTCCAATATTGGCTTTTCCAACCATTGTTGAATCTTCCGTCCAATTGGAGCGCTTTTATCCCAAAACTCATCCCTGTTGAGTTCCAACCTTGACTTTTCCATCCAACGTTGACTTTTTCACCCAATTGGGGCGTTTTCATCCCAAAATTCACCCCCATTGACCAAAATCTTGGGTTTTGGTAGGATGGGGGCGTTTTATCCTAAAATTTGTCCCCATTGAGGTCCAATATTGAGTTTTCCACCCAACGTTGCCTTTTCCATCCAATTGGAGTGTTTTTATCCCAGAATTCATCCCCATTGACCAAAATCTTGGGGTTTGGTCCAACGGGGGCGTTTTTATCTTAAAATTTTTCCCATTGATGTTGAACATTGAATTTTCCACCCAACACTGACTTTTCCACCCAATTGGGGCATTTTTATTCCAAATCCATCCTCATTGAAGCCAACTGACTTTCTACCCAAATGGAGCGTTTTATATTCCCAAATTTTCATCCCCCATTGACCGAAAGTCGTGGGTTTTGATCCAACGAGCGCGCGTTTTATCCCAAAAATTTGTCCCATTGCATGTTGAACCTTGACTTTTCCACCCAACATTGGCTTTTCCACCCAACTGGGCCTTTTTACCCCAAATTCATCCCATTGAGGTCCAACATTGACTTTTCCATACAATTAGGGAGTTTTTACCCCAGAATTCTTCCCCATTGACCAAAATCTTGGGGTTTGGTCCAAAGGGAGCGTTTTTATCCCGAAATTTGTCCCATTGATGTTGAATCTTGACTTTTCCACCCAACTGGGTGTTTTTATCCAAAAATCCATCCCCCTTGAGGCCCAGCGTTGGCTTTCCACCCAACTGGGCATTTTTATTCCAAATCCATCCTCGTTGATGTCCGGCGTTGACTTTTCTACCCAATTGGGGCGTTTTTATCCTAAAATTTGTCCCCATTGAAGTCCAATATTGGCTTTTCCACCCAACGTTGACTTTTCCGTCCAATTGGAGCGTTTTTATCCCAAAACTCATCCCTGTTGAGATCCAACCTTGACTTTTTTATCCAACGTTGACTTTTTCACCCAATTGGGACGTTTTTATCCCAAAAATTCATCCCCATTGACCAAACTCTTTCGGTTTGGTCCAACGGGGGCGTTTTTATTTCAAAATTTGTCCCCGTTGAGGTCCAATATTGACTTTTTCACCCAACGCTGACTTTTCCACCCCAATTGAGGCATTTTTATCACAAATCCACCTCATTGATGCCCAACTTTGACTTGGTTTCTACCCAATTGAGCGTTTTATCCCAAAAATTCATCTCATTGACCAAAGTCGTGGGTTTTGACTCCAACGGTGGCGTTTTATCCAAATTTGTCCCATTGATGTTGAACCTTGACTTTTCCACCCAACATTGTCTTTTCCACCCAACTGGGCCTTTTTACCCCAAATTCATCCCCATTGAGGTCCAACATTGACTTTTCCATACAATTAGGGAGTTTTTAACCCAAAATTCTTCCCCATTGACCAAAATCTTGGGGTTTGGTCCAAAGCGAGCGTTTTTATCCCAAAATTTGTCCCATTGACATTGAACTATGACTTTTCCACCCAACCTTCGCTTTCCCACCCAACTGGGCCTTTTTATTCAAAATTCATCCTTGTTGATTTCCAACCTTGACTTTTTCACCCAATTGGAGCATTTTTACCTCAAAATTCTTCCCCATTGACCAAAATGTTGGGGTTTGGTCCAACGGGGGCGTTTTTATCCCGAAATTTGTCCCCATTGAGGTCCAATATTGGCTTTTCCAACCAATGTTGAATCTTCCGTCCAATTTGAGCGCTTTTATCCCAAAACTCATCCCTGTTGAGTTCCAACCTTGACTTTTCCATCCAACGTTGACTTTTTCACCCAATTGGGGCGTTTTCATCCCAAAATTCACCCCATTGACCAAAATCTTGGGTTTTGGTAGGATGGGGGCGTTTTTATCCTAAAATTTGTCCCCATTGAGGTCCAATATTGAGTTTTCCACCCAACGTTGACTTTTCCATCCAATTGGAGCGTTTTTATCCCAGAATTCATCCCCATTGACCAAAATCCTGGGGTTTGGTCCAACGGGGGCGTTTTTATCTCAAAATTTGTCCCATTGATGTTGAACATTGACCTTTCCACCCAACACTGACTTTTCCGCCCAATTGGGGCATTTTTATCACAAATCCATCCTCATTGATGCCCAACTTTGACTTTTCTACCAAAATGGAGCGTTTTTATCCCAAAATTCATCCCATTGACCAAAGTCGTGGGTTTTGACCCAACGGGGGCGTTTTTATCCCAAAATTTGTCCCATTGATGTTGAACCTTGACTTTTCCACCCAACATTGCCTTTTCCACCCAACTGGGCCTTTTTACCCCCAATTCATCCCCATTGAGTTCCAACATTGACTTTTCAATACAATTAGGGAGTTTTACCCCCAAAATTCTTCCCCATGACCAAAAATTCTTGGGGTTTGTCCAAAGCGGCCGTTTTTATCCCGAAAATTTGTCCCATTGATGTTGAATCTTGACTGTTCCACCCAACTGGGTGTTTTTATCCAAAAATCCATCCCCCTTGAGGCCCAGCGTTGGCTTTTCCACCCAACTGGGCATTTTTATTCCAAATCCATCCTCGTTGATGTCCGACGTTGACTTTTCTACCCAATTGGGGCGTTTTTATCCTAAAATTTGTCCCCATTGAAGTCCAATATTGGCTTTTCCACCCAACGTTGACTTTTCCGCCCAATTGGAGCGTTTTTATCCCAAAACTCATCCCTGTTGAGATCCAACCTTGACTTTTCCATCCAACGTTTACTTTTTTACCCAAATGGAGCGTTTTTATCTCAAAATTCATCCCCATTGACCAAAATCTTGGGGTTTGGTCCAACGGGGGCGTTTTTTTCTCAAAATTTGTCCCATTGATGTTGAACATTGACCTTTCCACCCAACACTGACTTTTCCACCCAATTTGGGCATTTTTATCACAAATCCATCTTCATTGATGCCCAACTTTGACTTTTCTACCCAATTGGAGCGTTTTTATCCCAAAATTCATCTTTCATTGACCATAAGTCGTGTGGTTTGCATCCAACGGAGGGCGTTTTATCCCAAAAATTTGTTCCCCATGATTTGAAACCTTGACTTTTGCCACCCAACAGTTGGCTTTTCACCCAACTGGCCTTTTACCCCCAATTCATCCCATGAGGTCCAACATTGACTTTTCCATACAATTAGGGAGTTTTTACCCCAAAATTCTTTCCCATTGACCAAAATCTTGGGGTTTGGTCCAAAGCGAGCGTTTTTATCCCAAAATTTGTCCCATTGACATTGAACTATGACTTTTCCACCCAACCTTCGCTTTCCCACCCAACTGGGCCTTTTTACCCAAAAATTCATCCTTGTTGATTTCCAACCTTGACTTTTCTACCCAATTGGAGCATTTTTACCCAAAAATTCTTCCCCATTGACCAAAATGTTGGGGTTTGGTCCAACGAGGGCGTTTTTATCTTGAAATTTGTCCCCATTGAGGTCCAATATTGGCTTTTCCAACCAATGTTGAATCTTCCGTCCAATTGGAGCGCTTTTTTCCCAAAACTCATCCCTGTTGAGTTCCAACCTTGACTTTTCCATCCAACGTTGACTTTTTCACCCAATTGGGGCGTTTTCATCCCAAAATTCACCCCCATTGACCAAAATGTTGGGGTTTGGTAGGATGGTTGCGTTTTTATCCTAAAAATTTGTCCCCATTGAGGTCCAATATTGAGTTTTCCACCCAATGTTGACTTTTCCGACAAATTGAAGCATTTTTATCCCAAAAATTCATTCCCATTGACCAAAATGTTGGGGTTTGGTCCAACGGGGGCGTTTTTATCTCAAAATTTGTCCCATTGATTTTGAACATTGACCTTTCCACCCAACACTGACTTTTCCACCCAATTGGGGCATTTTTATCACAAATCCATCCTCATTGAAGCCCGACGTTGACTTTTCTACCCAATTGGAGCATTTTTATCCCAAAAATTCATCCCCATTGTCCAAAGTGGTGGGTTTTGATCCAACGGGGGCGTTTTTATTCCAAAATTTGTCCCATTGATGTTGAACCTTGACTTTTCCACCCAACATTGGCTTTTCCACCCAACTGGGCCTTTTTACCCCAAATTCATCCCCATTGAGGTCCAACATTGACTTTCCCATACAATTAGGCAGTTTTTACCCCCAAATTCTTCCCCATTGACCAAAATCTTGGGGTTTGGTCCAAAGCGAGCGTTTTTATCCCAAAATTTGTCCCATTGACATTGAACTATGACTTTTCCACCCAACCTTCGCTTTCCCACCCAACTGGGCCTTTTAATTCAAAATTCATCCTTGTTGATTTCCAACCTTGACTTTTCTTCCCAATTGGAGCATTTTTACCCCAAAATTCTTCCCCATTGACCAAAATGTTGGGGTTTGTTCCAACGAGGGCGTTTTTATCCCAAAATTTGTCCCCATTGAGGTCCAATATTGGCTTTTCCACCCCATGTTGAATTTTCCATCCAATTGGAGCGTTTTTATCCCAAAACTCATCCCTGTTGAGTTCCAACCTTGACTTTTCCATCCAACGTTGACTTTTCCGTCCAATTGGGGCGTTTTTATCCCAAAATTAACCCCCATTGACCAAAATCTTGGGTTTTGGTAGGATGGGGGCTTTTTTATCCTAAAATTTGTCCCCATTGAGGTCCAATATTGAGTTTTCCACCAAACGTTGACTTTTCCATCCAATTGGAGCGGTTTTATCCCAAAATTCATCCCCATTGACCAAAATCTTGGGGTTTGGTCCAACGGGGGCGTTTTTATCTCAAAATTTGTCCCATTGATGTTGAACATTGACCTTTCCACCCAACACTGACTTTTCCACCCAATTGGGGCATTTTTATCACAAATTCATCCTGATATACTTAACGTTTACTTTTCTACCCAATTGGAGCATTTTTATCCCCAAATTCATCCCCATTGACCAAAGTTGTGGGTTTTGATTCCACGGGGGCGTTTTTATCCCAAAATTTGTCCCATTGATGTTGGACCATGACTTTTCCACCCAACATTGGCTTTTCCACCCAACTGGGCCTTTTTACCCCAAATTCATCCCCATTGAGGTTCAACATTGACTTTTCCATACAATTAGGGAGTTTTTACCCCAAAATTCATCCCCATTGACCAAAATCTTGGGGTTTGGTCCAACGGGGGCGTTTTTATCCCGAAATTTTTCCCATTGACATTGAACAATTACTTTTCCACCCAACATCGGCTTTCCCACACAATTGGGGCATTTTTATCACAAATCCATCCTTCATTGATGCCAACTTTGACTTTTCCACCCAATTGGAGCTTTTTTATCCCAAAATTCATCCCCATTGACCAAAGTCGTGGGTTTTGATCCAACGGGGGCGTTTTTATCCCAAAAATTGTCCCATTGATGTTGAACCTTGACTTTTCCACCCAACATTGGCTTTTCCACCCAACTGGGCCTTTTTACCCACAATTCATCCCCATTGAGGTCCAACATTGACTTTTCCATACAATTAGGGAGTTTTTACCCCAAAATTCTTCCCCATTGACCAAAATCTTGGGGTTTGGTCCAAGGGAGCGTTTTTATCCCGAAATTTGTCCCATTGATGTTGAATCTTGACTTTTCCACCCAACTGGGTGTTTTTATCCAAAAATCCATCCCCCTTGAGGCCCAGCGTTGGCTTTTCCACCCAACTGGGCATTTTTATTCCAAATCCATCCTCGTTGATGTCCGACGTTGATTTTCTACCCAATTGGGGTGTTTTTATCCTAAAATTTGTCCCCATTGAAGTCCAATATTGGCTTTTCCACCCAACGTTGACTTTTCCGTCCAATTGGAGCGTTTTTATCCCAAAACTCATCCCTGTTGAGATCCAACCTTGACTTTTTTATCCAACGTTGATTTTTTCACCCAATTGGGACGTTTTTATCCCAAAAATTCATCCCATTGACCAAACTCTTCCGGTTTGGTCCAACGGGGGCGTTTTTATCCCAAAATTTGTCCCCGTTGAGGTCCAATATTGACTTTTTCACCCAACGCTGACTTTTGAATCCAATTGTAGCGTTTTACCAAATCATCCCATGTTGAGATCCAACCTTGGTTTTTTCCATCCAGCGTTGACTTTTTCACCCAAATGGAGCGTTTTTATCCCAAAATTCATCCCCATTTACCAAAATCTTGGGGTTTGGTCCAACGGGGGCGTTTTTATCTCAAAATTTTTCCCATTGATGTTGAACATTGACCTTTCCACCCAACACTGACTTTTCCACCCAATTAGGGCATTTTTATCAAAATCCATCCTCATAAACTTAACGTTGTCTTTTCTACCCAATTGGAGCGTTTTTATCCCAAAATTCATCCCCATTGACCAAAGTCGTGGGTTTTGATCCAACGGCGGCGTTTTTATCCCAAAATTTGTCCCATTGATGTTGGACCTTGACTTTTCCACCCAACATTGGCTTTTCCACCCAACTGGGCCTTTTTACCCCAAATTCATCCCCATTGAGGTCCAACATTGACTTTTCCATACAATTAGGGAGTTTTTACCCCAAAATTCTTCCCCATTGACCAAAATCTTGGGGTTTGGTCCAAAGGGAGCGTTTTATCCCGAAATTTGTCCCATTGATGTTGAATCTTGACTTTTCCACCCAACTGGGTGTTTTTATCCAAACATCCATCCCCCTTGAGGCCCAGCGTTGTCTTTTCCACCCAACTGGGCATTTTTATTCCAAATCCATCCTCGTTGATGTCCGACGTTGACTTTTCTACCCAATTGGGGCGTTTTATCCTAAAATTTGTCCCCATTGAAGTCCAATATTGGCTTTTCCACCCAACGTTGACTTTTCCGTCCAATTGGAGCGTTTTTATCCCAAAACTCATCCCTGTTGAGATCCAACCTTGACTTTTTTATCCAGCGTTGACTTTTTCACCCAACTGGAGTGTTTTTATTCCAAAATTCATCCCCATTGACCAAACTCTTCCGGTTTGGTCCAACTGGGGCGTTTTTATCCCAAAATCTCAAAATTTGTCCCATTGATGTTGAACATTGACCTTTCCACCCAACACTGACTTTTCCGCCCAATTGGGGCATTTTTATCACAAATCCATCCTCAGTGATGCCCAACTTTGACTTTTCTACCCAATTGGAGCGTTTTTATCCCAAAATTCATCTTCATTGACCAAAGTCGTGGGGTTGGTCCAACGGCGGGCGTTTTATCCCAAAATTTGTCCCATTGATTGAACCTTGACTTTTCACCCAATTTGCGCTTTTCCACCCAACTGGGCCTTTTTACCCCCAATTCATCCCCATGAGGTCAACATTGACTTTTCCATACAATTAGGGAGTTTTACCCCAAAAATTCTGCCCCAATTGCAACAAATTCTTGGGTTTTGTTCCAACGGGGGCGTTTTTATCCCAAATTTTGTCCCATTGATGTTGAACCTTGACTTTTCCACCCAACATTGCCTTTTCCACCCAACTGGGCCTTTTTACCCCAAATTCATCCCCATTGAGGTCCAACATTGACTTTTTCATACAATTAGGGAGTTTTTACCCCAAAATTCTTCCCCATTGACCAAAATCTTGGGGTTTGGTCCAAAGGGAGCGTTTTTATCCCGAAATTTGTCCCATTGATGTTGAATCTTGACTTTTCCACCCAACTGGGTGTTTTTACCCAAAAATCCATCCCCCTTGAGGCCCAGCGTTGGCTTTTCCACCCAACTGGGCATTTTTATTCCAAATCCATCCTCGTTGATGTCCGACATTGACTTTTCTACCCAATTGGGGCGTTTTTATCCTAAAATTTGTCCCCATTGAAGTCCAATATTGGCTTTTCCACCCAACGTTGATTTTCCGTTCAATTGGAGCGTTTTTATCCCAAAACTCATCCCTGTTGAGATCCAACCTTGACTTTTCCATCCAACGTTGACTTTTTTACCCAAATGGAGCGTTTTTATCTCAAATTTCATCCCCATTGACCAAAATCTTGGGGTTTGGTCCAACGGGGGCGTTTTTATCTCAAAATTTGTCCCATTGATGTTGAACATTGACCTTTCCACCCAACACTGACTTTTCCACCCAATTGGGGCATTTTTAATCACAAATCCATCCTCATAAACTTAACGTTGACTTTTCTACCCAATTGGAGCGTTTTTATCCCAAAATTCATCCCCATTGACCAAAGTCGTGGGTTTTGATCCAACGGGGGCGTTTTTATCCCAAAATTTGTCCCATTGATGTTGAACCTTGATTTTTCCACCCAACATTGCCTTTTCCACCCAACTGGGCCTTTTTACGCCAAATTCATCCCCATTGAGGTCCAACATTGACTTTTCCATACAATTAGGGAGTTTTTACCCAAAATTCTTCCCCATTGACCAAAATCTTGGGGTTTGGTCCAAAGGGAGCGTTTTTATCCTGAAATTTGTCCCATTGATGTTGAATCTTGACTTTTCCACCCAACTGGGTGTTTTTATCAAAAAATCAATCCCCCTTGAGCCCCAGCGTTGGCTTTTCCACCCAACTGGGCATTTTTATTCCAAATCCATCCTCGTTGATGTCCGACGTTGACTTTTCTACCCAATTGGGGCGTTTTTATCCCAAAATTTGTCTCCATTGAAGTCCAATATTGTCTTTTCCACCCAAAGTTGACTTTTCCGTCCAATTGGCGCGTTTTTATCCCAAAACTCATCCCTGTCGAGTTCCAACCTTGACTTTTCCATCCAATGTTGACTTTTTCACCCAATTGGGACCTTTTTATTCCAAAATTCATCCCCATTGACCAAAATGTTTGGGTTTGTTCCAACAGGGGCGTTTTTATCCTAAAATTTCTCCCCATTGAGGTCCAACATTGACTTTTTCAAACCAACGTTGACTTTTCATCCAATTTGGCATTCGTTTATCCCAAAACTATCCCTTATTGAGATCCAACCTGATTTTTCCATCCAGCGTTGACTTTTTCACCCAATTGGGACGTTTTTATCCCAAACAATCATTCCCACTTGACCAAATCTTGGTGGTTTTGTCCAAAACGGCGGGCGTTTTTATCTCAAAATTTTTCCCATTGATGTTGAACATTGACCTTTCCACCCAACACTGACTTTTCCACCCAATTGGGGCATTTTTATCACAAATCCATCCTCATTGATGCCCAACTTTGACTTTTCTACCCAAATGGAGCGTTTTAATCCCAAAATTCATCTTCATTGACCAAAGTCGTGGGTTTTGATCCAACGGGGGCGTTTTTATCCCAAAATTTGTCCCATTGATGTTGGACCTTGACTTTTCCACCCAACATTGGCTTTTCCACCCAACTGGGCCTTTTTACCCCAAATTCATCCCCATTGAGGTCCAACATTGACTTTTCCATACAATTAGGGAGTTTTTACCCAAAAATTCTTCCCCATTGACCAAAATCTTGGGGTTTGGTCCAAAGCGAGCGTTTTTATCCCAAAATTTGTCCCATTGATGTTGAACCTTGACTTTTCCACCCAACCTTCGCTTTCCCACCCAACTGGGCCTTTTTATTCAAAATTCATCCTTGTTGATTTCCAACCTTGACTTTTCTACCCAATTGGAGCATTTTTACCCAAAATTCTTCCCCATTGACCAAAATGTTGGGGTTTGGTCCAACGGGGGCGTTTTTATCCCAAAATTTGTCCCCATTGAGGTCCAATATTGGCTTTTCCAACCAATGTTGAATCTTCCGTCCAATTGGAGCGCTTTTATCCAAAAACTCATCCCTGTTGAGTTCCAACCTTGACTTTTCCATCCAACGTTGACTTTTTCACCCAATTGGGGCGTTTTCATCCCAAAATTCACCCCCATTGACCAAAATCTTGGTTTTTGGTAGGATGGGGGCGTTTTTATCCTAAAATTTGTCCCCATTGAGGTCCAATATTGAGTTTTCCACCCAACGTTGACTTTTCCATCAATTGGAGCGTTTTTATCCCAGAATTCATCCCCATTGACCAAAATCTTGGGGTTTGGTCCAACGGGGGCGTTTTTATCTCAAAATTTGTCCCATTGATGTTGAACATTGACCTTTCCACCCAACACTGACTTTCCACCCAATTGGGGCATTTTTATCACAAATCCATCCTCATTGATGCCCAACTTTGACTTTTCTACCCAATTGGGGCGTTTTTATCCTAAAATTTGTCCCCATTGAAGTCCAATATTGGCTTTTCCACCCAACGTTGACTTTTCCGTCCAATTGGAGCGTTTTTATCACAAAACTCATCCCTGTCGAGGTCCAACCTTGACTTTTCCATCCAACGTTGACTTTTTCACCCAATTGGGACGTTTTCATCCCAAAAATTCATCCCCATTGACCAAACTCTTCCGGTTTGGTCCAACGGGGGCGTTTTTATCCCAAAATTTGTCCCCGTTGAGGTCCAATATTGACTTTTTCACCCAACGGTGACTTTTCCATCCAATGTAGGGCGTTTTTTATCCCAAAACTCATCCCTGTTGAGATCCACCTTGATTTTCCATCCACGTGACTTTTTCACCAAAATGGAGGCCAACGTTTTTATCTCAAAAATTCATCCCCATGACCAAATCTGGGGTTTGTCCAACGGGGGCTTTTTATCTCAAAATTTGCTCCCATTTGATGTTGAACATTGACCTTTCCAACCCAACACGACTTTTCCACCAATTCGGCGGCATTTTTATCACAAATCCCATCCTCATAAACTTAGCGTTGACTTTTTCTACCCAATTGGAGCATTTTTATCCCCAAATTCATCCCCATTGACCAAATTCGTGGGTTTTGATCCAACGGGGGCGTTTTTATCCCAAAATTTGTCCCATTGATGTTGAACCTTGACTTTTCCACCCAACATTGCTTTTTCCACCCAACTGGGCCTTTTTACCCCAAATTCATCCCCATTGAGGTCCAACATTGACTTTTCCATACAATTAGGGAGTTTTTACCCCAAAATTCATCCCCATTGACCAAAATCTTGGGGTTTGGTTCAACGGGGGTGTTTTTATCCCGAAATTTTTCCCATTGACATTGAACAATTACTTTTCCACCCAACACTGGCTTTCCCAACCAATTGGGGCATTTTTAGCACAAATCCATCCTCATTGATGCCCATTTTTGACTTTTCTACCCAATTGGAGCGTTTTTATCCCAAAATTCATCCCCATTGGCCAAAGTCGTGGGGTTTGGTCCAACGGGGGCGTTTTTATCCCAAAATTTGTCCCATTGATGTTGAACCTTGACTTTTCCACCCAACATTGGCTTTTCCACCCAACTGGGCCTTTTTACCCCAAATTCATCCCCATTGAGGTCCAACATTGACTTTTCCAACAATTAGGGAGTTTTTACCCCAAAATTCTTCCCCATTGACCAAAATCTGGGTTTGTCCAAAAGCGCGAGCGTTTTTATCCCGAATGTCCATTGATGTTAATCTTGACTTTCACCCAACTGGTTGTTTTATCCAAAAAAAATCATCCCCTGAGGCCAGCGTTGGCTTTCACCCAACATGGGCATTTTTATTTCCAAAATCCATCCTCGTGATGTTCCGACGTTGACTTTTCTACCAAACTTGGGGCGTTTTTATCCTAAAAATTTGTCCCCATTGAGGTCCAATATTGAGTTTTCCACCCAACGTTGACTTTTCCATCCAATTGGAGCGTTTTTATCCCAAAACTCATCCCTGTTGAGATCCAACCTTGAGTTTTTTATCCAACGTTGACTTTTTCACCCACTTGGGACGTTTTTATCCCAAAAATTCATCCCCATTGACCAAACTCTTCCGGTTTGGTCCAACGGGGGCGTTTTTATCCCAAAATTTGTCCCCGTTGAGGTCCAATATTGACTTTTTCACCCGACGTTGGCTTTTCCATCCAATTTGGGCGTTTTTATCTTAAAACTCATCCCTGTGGAGATCCAACCTTGACTGTTCTATCCAGCGTTGACTTTTTTACCCAAATGGAGCGTTTTTATCCCAAAATTCATCCCCATTGACCAAAATCTTGGGGTTTGGTCCAACAGGGGCGTTTTTATCCCGAAATTTGTCCCATTGATGTTGAACATTGAATTTTCCACCCAACACTGACTTTTCCGCCTAATTGGGGCATTTTTATCACAAATCCATCCTCATTGATGCCCAACTTTGACTTTTCTACCCAAATGGAGCGTTTTTAACCCAAAATTCATCCCCATTGACCAAAGTCGTGGGTTTTGATCCAACGGGGGCGTTTTTATCCCAAAATTTGTCCTATTGATGTTGAACCTTGACTTTTCCACCCAACATTGGCTTTTCCACCCAACTGGGCCTTTTTACCCCAAATTCATCCCCATTGAGGTCCAACACTGACTTTTCCATACAATTAGGGAGTTTTTACCCCAAAATTCTTCCCCATTGACCAAAATCTTGGGGTTTGGTCCAAAGGGAGCGTTTTTATCCCAAAATTTGTCCCATTGATGTTGAATCTTGACTTTTCCACTCAACTGGGTTTTTTAATCCAAAAATCCATCCCCCTTGAGGCCCAGCGTTGGCTTTTCCACCCAACTGGGCATTTTTATTCCAAATCCATCCTCGTTGATGTCCGACGTTGACTTTTCTACCCAATTGGGGTGTTTTTATCCTAAAATTTGTCCCCGTTGAAATGCAACATTGGCTTTTCCACCCAAAGTTGACTTTTCCGTTCAATTGGAGCGTTTTTATCCCAAAACTCATCCCTATTGAGATCCAACCTTGACTTTTTATCCAGCGTTGACTTTTTCACCCAATTGGGACGTTTTTAATCCAAAATTCATCCCCATTGACCAAACTCTTCCGGTTTGGTCCAACGGGGGCGTTTTTATCCCAAAATTTGTCCCCGTTGAGGTCCAATTTTGACTTTTTCAACCAACGTTGACTTTTCCATCCAATTGGATCGTTTTTATCCCAAAACTCATCCCTGTTGAGATCCAACCTTGGTTTTTTCCATCCAGCGTTGACTTTCACCCAAATGGAGCGCTTTTTATCCTTGGGTAATTCATCCCCATTGACCAAAGTCTTGGGGTTTGGTCCAACGGGGGCGTTTTTATCCCAAAATTTGTCCCATTGATGTTGAACATTGACTTTTCCACCTAACACTGACTTTTCCACCCAATTGGGGCATTTTTATCACAAATCCATCCTCATTGATGCCCAACGTTGACTTTTCTACCCAATTGGAGCATTTTTATCCTAAAATTCATCCCCATTGGCCAAAGTCGCGGGTTTTGATCCAACGGGGGCGTTTTTATCCCAAAATTTGTCCCATTGATGTTGAACCTTGACTTTTCCACCCAACATTGCCTTTTCCACCCAATCCGCCTTTTACCCCCACCATCCCCATTGAGGTCCAATACTGACTTTTCCATACAATTAGGGAGTTTTTACCTGTGTACCTCATCCCCATTGACCAAAATTTTGGGGTTTGGTCCAACGGGGGCGTTTTTATCTCAAAATTTGTCCCATTGATGTTTAACATTGAATTTTCCACCCAACACTGACTTTTCCGCCCAATTGGGGCATTTTTATCACAAATCCATCCTCATTGAAGCCCGACGTTTAATTTTCTACCCAATTGGAGCATTTTTATCCAAAAATTCATCCCCATTGACCAAAGTCGTGGGTTTTGATCCAACGGGGGCGTTTTTATCCCAAAATTTGTCCCATTGATGTTGAACCTTGACTTTTCCACCCAACATTGGCTTTTCCACCCAACTGGGCCTTTTTACCCCCAATTCATCCCTATTGAGGTCCAACATTGACTTTTCCATACAATTAGGGAGTTTTTACCCCAAAATTCTTTCCCATTGACCAAAATCTTGGGGTTTGGTCCAAAGCGAGCATTTTATCCCAAAATTTGTCCCATTGACATTGAACTATGACTTTTCCACCCAACCTTCGCTTTCCCACCCAACTGGGCCTTTTTACCCAAAAATCCATCCTTGTTGATTTCCAACCTCTACTTTTCTACCCAAATGGAGCGTTTTTAACCCAAAATTCATCCCCATTGACCAAAGTCGTGGGTTTTGATCCAACGGGGGCGTTTTTATCCCAAAATTTGTCCCATTGATGTTGGACCCTTTGACTTCTTTCTTAAATTCCCACTGCCAGTTTTCCACCCAATCAAGCCTTTTACCTCTACCCATCCCTACTATATCCTGCCATTGACTTTTCCATACAATTAGGCAGTTTTTACCCCAAAATTCTTCCCCATTGACCAAAATCTTGGGGTTTGGTCCAAAGGGAGCGTTTTTATCCCCAAATTTGTCCCATTGATGTTGAATCTTGACTTTTCCACCCAACTGGGTGTTTTTATCCAAAAATCCATCCCCCTTGAGGCCCAGCGTTGGCTTTTCCACCCAACTGGGCATTTTTATTCCAAATCCATCCTCGTTGATGTCCGACGTTGACTTTTCTACCCAATTGTGGTGTTTTTATCTTAAATTTGTCCCCGTTGAAATGCAACATTGGCTTTTCCACCCAAAGTTGACTTTTCCGTCCAATTGGAGCGTTTTTATCCCAAAACTCATCCCTATTGAGATCCAACCTTGACTTTTCCATCCAACGTTTACTTTTTTACCCAAATGGAGCGTTTTTATCTTAAAATTAACCCCCATTGACCAAAATCTTGGGGTTTGGTCCAACGGGGGCGTTTTTATCTCAAAACTTCTCCCATTGATGTTGAACATTGACCTTTCAACCCAACACTGACTTTTCCATCCAATTGGAGCGTTTTTATCCCAAAACTCATCCCTGTTGAGATCCAACCTTGGTTTTTTCCATCCAGCGTTGACTTTTTCACCCAAATGGAGCGTTTTTATCTCAAAATTCATCCCCATTGACCAAAATCTTGGGGTTTGGTCCAAAGGGGGCGTTTTTATCTCAAAATTTGTCCCATTGATGTTGAACATTGACCTTTCCACCCAACACTGACTTTTCCACCCAATTGGGGCATTTTTCATCACAAATCCATCCTCATAAACTTAACGCTGACTTTTCTACCCAATTGGAGCGTTTTTATCCCAAAATTCATCCCCATTGACCAAAGTCGTGGGTTTTGATCCAACGGGGGCGTTTTTATCCCAAAATTTGTCCCATTGATGTTGAACCTTGACTTTTCCACCCAACATTGGCTTTTCCACCCAACTGGGCCTTTTTACCCCAAATTCATACAACTTGAGGTCCAACATTGACTTTTCATACAATTAGGAAGCTTTTACTCCTGTAAATTCATTCCCATTGACTAAAATCTGGGGTTTGGTCCAACGGGGGCGTTTTTATCTCAAAATTTTTCCCATTGATGTTGAACATTGACCTTTCCACCCAACATTGGCTTTTCCACCCAATTGGGGCATTTTTATCACAAATCCATCCTCATTGAAGCCCGACGCTTAATTTTCTACCCAATTGGAGCATTTTTATCCCAAAAATTCATCCCCATTGACCAAAGTCGTGGGTTTTGATCCAACGGGGGCGTTTTTATCCCAAAATTTGTCCCATTGATGTTGAACCTTGACTTTTCCACCCAACATTGGCTTTTCCACCCAACTGGGCCTTTTTACCCCAAATTCATCCCATTGAGGTCCAACATTGACTTTTCCATACAATTAGGGAGTTTTTACCCCAAAATTCTTCCCCATTGACCAAAATCTTGGGGTTTGGTCCAAAGGGGGAGTTTTTATCCCGAAATTTGTCCCATTGATGTTGAATTTTGACTTTTCCACCCAACTGGGTGTTTTTATCCAAAAATCCATCCCCCTTGAGGCCCAGCGTTGGCTTTTCCACCCAACTGGGCATTTTTATTCCAAATCCATCCTCGTTGATGTCCGACGTTGACTTTTCTACCCAATTGGGGCGTTTTTATCCTAAAATTTGTCCCATTGAAGTCCAATATTGGCTTTTCCACCCAAAGTTGACTTTTCCGTCCAATTGGAGCGTTTTTATCCCAAAACTCATCCCTGTCGAGTTCCAACCTTGACTTTTCCATCCAACGTTGACTTTGTCACCCAATTGGGACGTTTTTATCCTCAAATTCATCCCCATTGACGCAAAGTGTGAGGTTTTTGATCCAAGCGGGGGCGTTTTTTTATCAAAATTTGTCCCCGTTGAGGTCCAATATTGACTTTTTCACCCAACGTTGACTTTACCATCCAATTGGATCGTTTTTTCCCAAAACTCATCCCTGTTGAGATCCAACCTTGATTTTTCCATCCAGCGTTGACTTTTTCACCCAAATGGAGCGTTTTTTATCCCAAAATTCATCCCCATTGACCAAAATCTTGGGGTTTGGTCCAACGGGGGCGTTTTTATCTCAAAATTTGTCCCATTGATGTTGAACATTGACTTTTCCACCCAACACTGGTTTTTCCACCCAATTGGGCCATTTTTATCACAAATCCATCCTCATTGATGCCCAACGTTGACTTTTCTACCGAATTGGAGCATTTTTATCCCAAAATTCATCCCCATTGACCAAAGTCGTGGGTTTTGATCCAACGGGGGCGTTTTTATCCCAAAATTTGTCCCATTGATGTTGAACCTTGACTTTTCCACCCAACATTGGCTTTTCCACCCAACTGGGCCTTTTTAACCCCAATTCATCCCCATTGAGGTCCAACATTGACTTTTCCATACAATTAGGGAGTTTTTACCCCAAAATTCTTCCCCATTGACCAAAATCTTGCGGGTTTGGTCCAAAGGGAGCGTTTTATCCCAAAATTTGTCCCATTGATGTTGAATCTTGACTTTTCCACCCAACTGGGTGTTTTTATCCAAAAATCCATCCTCCTTGAGGCCCAGCGTTGTCTTTTCCACCCAAATGGGCATTTTTATTCCAAATCCCTCCTCGTTGATGTCCGACGTTGACTTTTCTACCCAATTGGGGTGTTTTTATCCTAAAATTTGTCCCCATTGAAGTCCAATATTGGCTTTTCCACCCAACGTTGACTTTTCCGTCCAATTGGAGCGTTTTTATCCCCAAACTCATCCCTGTTGAGATCCAACCTTGACTTTTTTAGCCAACGTTGACTTTTTCACCCAATTGGGACGTTTTTATCCCAAAAACTCATCCCCATTGACCAAACTCTTCCGGTTTGGTCCAACGGGGGCGTTTTTATCCCAAAATTTGTCCCCGTTGAGGTCCAATATTGACTTTTTCACCCAACGTTGACTTT
>JAVTVJ010011289.1:0-31127 GCA_034509425.1 Eopsaltria australis | reverse complement strand
CGAGATTTGGAGAGACTGAAAAGCAAGGGCAGGGGGGAGGTCACGCCTCTTGCTCGGGACCCTCGGAGCTGGACGGTCGGAGCTGCTGTCTGCTGAACCCACGGCCCCTGAGAAGCCAGCGCGGAGCTGCCGGTCTGTCTGCTGTGAGTCTCTGCCCTCTGCCCCATCCGGAGCCGACCTGCCTGCCACCAGCCCGTTTTTCTCCGCTACATTGTAGTGGGGTTTTTCCCTGCACGTGGAGACCCCTTACCGTCCCAGCTCCCTGTGTCCGGGGATCCTGCTGTGGCACCGACACCAGCTGCCCCTCCCGAGGGTCTGTGGAACAAAAGCTCTCCTCCATCCCTCCGTGCTTCGGGCAGTCGCCATTGCCGTGTGCTACCTGAGCTCTCGCGGAGCGCCCCTGCAAGCGCCGGGAATCACCGCCCAGAGCGCCCTGCGCCACGGGGAATACGCACCCAGAGCGCCCTGCAGCCTTGTGACTGGAACTGCACGAAGGGGGAAGGTGCTGCAGCCGAGCAGGCTGCCACTGGGTTTCTGGTTCTGTTTGTTGGTCAACGTTATAGTTGTTGTTATTTGTTATCCTTGTTTTAGATAGTAGTAAAGAACTGTTATTCCTATTCCCATATCTTTGCCTGAGAGCCTCTTGATTTCAAATTTATAATAATTCGGAGGGAGAGGGGTTACAGTTTCCCACCCCAGGGGAGGCTCCTGCCTTCCTTAACAGACACCTGTCCTTCAAACCAGGACAGCCAGCTTCACAGAGCCAGGCACAGAGACTCTGAGAGCTTCTGCCATCCAGCTCGGACCTTTTCAAACAGCCCGGCAGAGAGCACGTGATCGTCACACTGCCAGAGAGAGAGAGATTAACTCTCCATGCCTGGACTGAACTTGCAGACACCCATCCTTCCTTGCACAGAGAGAGGAACGAGTGAGGACATCTACACAAATACAGCATAGAGACTTTACAGTCAGTGAGGAAAGCAGAACGGATGCCTAGAGGGAGGAGCATGAGAAGTGCTTTCAGAGGGAAGCTGAAAACTCTTTTGGAGAACCATGGTTGGGGATTGAGCTAATAAATTCCCTGTAATATAGGAAGAAATAGTCCAAGGGTGGGATGTGAGGTTCTAATTGCAGCCAGTGAACTGAAATACCTGGGTAAAGACAAGTAGGTGTTGAAAGAAGTACAGCCTGATGAGAAACTTGAAGCAAGAGAGAGGAGAGGCTGTGACCCAGAGCCCTGGTCCCAGGGGAATGCCAGAGAACCTGTGTTGTCAGGAGAGCCTGTGTTGCTCAGCACAGAAGAAGGGATTTTCTTTGTTGCTGCAATTGAACTGTTCATCCTTAAAAAGGTACCCCATGGGCTGTTGATGACCCACCATAGTGGCTGTGGGAAGGCTGCTGGTGTGGGAGGGGATCCACCATTCAGCAGATCTTTCTTCCAGGTGGCAGCTGATGGTGAGGCTGAATGCCCATAAAAAACTGTACTTCTTCCTACAGAAAATCCATGGTGTAAACAAAAGAGACTTCTCTCCCTAATTGAACTGAAAGAAGAACTATTTCAGAGATGGTAAACTGACTGGAGGTCAAAGTTGTCTTTTGTGTGTTGTCAGGGAGAAAGAAATGGAGAGGTGGGGGAAGGAGGGGTGGTCTGAGGAGTTGGTTCTGGTTTTTCTTATTTTTTTTTCTTTGTCTTAGGTGTGTTAATAAACTTTCTTTATACTTTATAAAGATTGAGGCTGCTTTGCCTACTCCTAATCCTCATCTCACAGCAAACATCAGGTGAATTTTAGTAAGTGTGCTGGCATTTGGCCAGAAACTCGAATAGGCGCACTGGAACCACGGCACCCAGGGGCCGGTGTCTGCATTCCAAGGGTGTTGCAGTCTGCTCCCCAGGGACCCTCCCCGCGTGCAAGCAGCGCCCAAGGAGCAGCTGCGCACGTTCCGAGTTTGGAGCAGAATCCCCTGTGCACACAAATGCCAACTGGCATTTCAGGGGCTGGCAGGAGAAGCTAAATTCATCTGCTCGCTGCCCTTTCTAGCCGTGGCCACGCTGATGCAATTGGAAGAATTGCCCCTGTCCAGGCAGCTCTCGGGTAGAAGATTGGCTTTTGCTCCTCATGTTTCTGAGGTGCCAGCTGCCACTTCCTCAGGTTTTCCTTCCAATTCCTAAGGGCTTTGGACTCTTTTGACCATTTCAACGCTTTCTGTGCGTCCCTGTGAGCGAGCATGCACCACAAAGCCTGTCCCTCAAAGCCTTGAGGTAGTGCCAAAGCAAAGCTTGTTCATGCTCTTTTCTCATGGTGATTTTATAAGCTCCTCCAGACTCTTCAAGCAAACTGACGCTGGAGACAAAGGCTTGACCTTGGAATCCTAGGGCACTTTGTGTGTGTGTGTTTTTACAATGTGCTTTTGCAGGGCCTTGGGCTGAGCATGGTGAGGGCCGAGGCCTGGGGCCCTCGAGATGGCAGCAGGGAGCCCCCGGGGCAGCGGCCCTGAGGGGCGGCCCTGAGGGGCGGCACAGGGTGCATTTCCCCCGAGCAGCGAGCGAGCCAGCGGCCGGGCGGGCGGGGAAGGGCGCCCCCGGGGAGAAGGGCAGGCAGAAAGGCCCCGGCTCTGTGCCAAGCGGGCGGCCCATCGCCAATTGCTGGCTCCCGGAGCCGCTGGCAGGGCCGTGTCCCCTTCATGCCGCTGACACCGCACCTGCAGTGCTGCGTCCGCCTCTGCCGGGCTCCCCAGCACGGACGGCAAGGACATGGACGCGCCGGAGCAGGTGCCCAGGAGGGACCCCGAGATGATCCCAGGGCTGGAGCACCTCTCGTGGAAGGAAAGGCTGAGACAGCTGGCCTTGTTCAGCCTGGAAAAGAGCCTTAGGCTTAGGCTTGAGCCAACTGTGGCCTTCCAGTACCTGACAGCAACCTCCAAGCAAGCTGCAGAGGGACTTTGTACAAGGGCAGGCAGGGACAGCACTTGGGAGAAGGGATCCAAACGGAGAGAGAGGAGGTTTAGAGGAGGGATGCAGAAAAAGACTCTCCTGGAGCAGGTTGCCCAGAGAAGCTGTGCATGGCCCATCCCTGACGGTGCTCAAGGCCAGGCTGGATGGAGCTCAAGGGCTGGCCGCAGGAGGTGCTCTGTGACGGGCTGGCTGTGGCACGCTTGGCTGAAGGAGGTGACCGTGTCCTGCCGTGCCGCTCTCCCGCAAAGGGCAGGCTGGGCCGGGAGGCCGGCGCAGCTCTGAGCACACACAGCACGGCCCGGGCCCTGCGGGCGCTGGGAGCAGCTGGGCAGGAGCCTTCTGCAAGTGCCCGGCGCTTTCTGCCTTCTCTCCCCAGAGTGCCAACATCTGATCCGCTGGTGTTTGTCCAAGCACCCCGCGGACCGGCCCCTGCTGGAGGAGATCTTGCTCCACCCTTGGGTGCAGGGCAGGCGTCTTTGATGCCTTGCAACACCGAGCCTCTGCAACACCCACTTAGCGAGTGCCACGCAGGGCTGAGGACCTGAAAAATAAAACAAGCAAAAACCCAATCTGGGCTGTCGCTTTCAGGGTACCGGGGGTGGCCCAGTGTGTTGCAGCCTTCCTGGAGGAAGTGTCCCGTCAGAGAACGGCTTCTCCAGGGGCCGTAGCAACCCCCTAAGAGAGGGGTGATTCCAGCAAGTGCAGCCCCTTCTGTGCTACAAGTGATTTCAGCTCGTGTGATTCACCTCTTTGTGAAATGGCCCGAGGCAGACCTGGGGACAGAGATTCAAGGGATCCATATGGCAGCTCCACAGGGTCGCTTTATTGTCCAGAAGCTGCTGTGAAGGGAAGCCAGGGACGGCTGCTCCCAGCCTGAGGCTGGGACAGGGGTCTTTCTATGGGGAAGGCAGCGGGTGGGCTAAGAACCAGTTAGCCAGCTGGGTACAAGGCATTGCCATGGAGGAGCAAGGCATGCTGGGGGTGGTTCACTGGTCACCATGACCCAGAGGTAGGTTTCTTATCTCTGAGTCGTTTTGCCCTCAGGCTTTTCTGCAAGGGAGTGCAGAGGGCTCTTGAGCCAAGAGCTCACAGCCCTCCCCAGTCATTGGTGCTGGTCAGTGGAGCGGTCAGTGGTGTTGGTCATCACAGTATGTTCAGTAGGGGGTGCTCAGTGGGGTGTGGTCAGTGGGTGTGGTCAGTGTGGTGTGGTCTCTGGGTGGGTGTGGTCAGTGTGATGTGGTTAGTGTGGTGCAGTCAGTGTAGTGCGGTCAGTGGTGTGGTCAGTGTGGTGTGGTCATTAGGTGCGCGTGGTCAGTGAGATGTGGTTAGTGGTGTTTGGCCAGAGGGGTGTGGTCTGTAGGTGTGGTCAGTGGCTGTGGTCGGTAGGGTGTGGTCCATGGATGTGAACAGTGGGTGTGGTAAGTAGGGTGTTTTGAGTGGGGTGTTGTCAGTGGGTCTGGTCAGCGTGTGTGGTCAACGGATGTGGTCAATGGGTGTGGTCAGTGAATGTGGTTGCTGGGTGTGGTTTGTGGCTGTGGTATGATAGGTGTGGTCAGTGGCTGTGGTCAGTGGGATGTGGTCAGTGAATGTGGTTGCTGGGTGTGGTTCGTGGCTGTGGTATGATAGGTGTGGTCAATGTAGTGTGGTCAGGGGGTGTGGTAAGTGAAGTGTAGTCAGTGGTGTGCGGTGAGTAAGGTGTGGTCATTGAGCATGGTCAGTGGGTGTGGTCAGTAGGGTGTGGCCAGTGGATATCGTCAGTAGGGTGTGGTTAGTGGGTGTGGTTAGTGGGTTTGGTCAGTAAGGTATGGTCAGTAAGGTGTGGTCAGTAAAGTGTGGTCAGTTAGGTGTAGTCAGTGTGTATGGTCATTAAGGTGTGGTGAGTGGGTGTGGTGAGTGGGTGTGGTCAGTGGATGTGGTCAGTAAGGTGTGGTCAGTAAGGTGTGGTCAGTGGAGTGTGGTCAGTAAGGTGAGGTCAGTAAGGTTTGGTCAGTGGGTGTGGTAAGTAAGGTGTGGTCAGTAGGGTTTGGTCAGTAAGGTGTGGTCAGTGGGTGTGTTTAGTAAGGTGTGGTCAGTAGGGTGTGGTCAGTGGGTGTGGTCAGTGGGTGTGGTCAGTAAGGTGTGGTCAGTAAGGTGTGGTCAGTGGGTGTGGTCAGTAGGGTGTGGTCAGTAAGGTGTGGTCAGTAAGGTGTGGTCAGTGGGTGTGGTCAGTAAGGTGTGGTCAGTGGGTGTGGTCAGTAAGGTGTGGTCAGTAAGGTGTGGTTAGTAAGGTGTGGTCAGTGGGTCTGGACAGTACGGTGTGGTCAGTAAGGTGTGGTCAGTGGGTGTGGTCAGTGGGTGTGGTCAGTAAGGTGTGGTCAGTAAGGTGTGGTCAGTAGGGTGTGGTCAGTGGGTGTGGTCAGTAAGGTGTGGTCAGTGTGATGCCGTTTGCTCTCTGCCTCTTTCCTTTTCTATCTTCTCTGTACTCTTTGCACATATATTTGCAGCTCTGTTCCTATTGTATTCAGAGCTGCTTTTTCCAGGACTTTTCCATGCTCTTTCCCCAAGCAGAAAGACAAAACAATTTCCAGAGCTCCAAGCCCCGGGGGGTGCAAGGCCCTGTCCTATCTCGGTTCTTGCTGGGAACCAAGGCCCACAACAACTCTGAGCTTCATTTTCAGAAACAAAGTAGAGCCAGTGCTGACAGGGCGGCTCCAGAAGAGAGACTGGACCTGGGGGGACTTGAATCACCACTTCTTCTCCTAATTGGTGCTTTTAATCAATTCTGCTGATTTCCTAAAAGCTAGAAATATGTACTCACCCCTGGAGGGGGTGGGCTTCTATGGACACCTTTCCATAACTGCTCCTGTAGACCATGAAAATAAAGATCCCCTTTTATATTACCTGCTTGCTAAAATGATCTCGAGTTTCTTTTCCAGGCTGAGGGAAAAGGCAACTGGTATTTGGCACACCCAGACAGGACACGTGAACCTGGTACCCTTCCTCTGGACCGAAAACACGAAAACATCCTGCAAGGAATTCCTGTCTGACAGCAATCTATAGAATTCCCTGCCACGGGCCTGAGGTCCAGACACCATGGTTCCAAGATGCCACAGGAGGTAATATAAAGGTGCTTCTTTTCGTTGTGTAGTGTTCAGTTTGTATGTGTGTGCATTGTGTATGTATTTTGTATCTGTTAAAAGTCAGCAATTGTTAGTGATCCCAGGAAAACCCAGCATGGTGTTGAGACAATTTCCTTTTGCAATAGTTTCTCCAAGTGTGCCCGCTGCCGTCTGCCCGAAGCCCTTGTGCCACCCGTGCTCTGTAGCCACCTCTGGACACCTGCTGCCAGGAGAGCAGCTGATCCTGCACCAGGCCCTGGTCTCTCTTGAAGGGGATGTCCTCGCAGACCGTGGCCCTCCAGCACTGGACGCACTCCACGGACGGTGCCAGCACTTCCCCATCCGATCTGGGCACCGGGTGCAATCTTCCTGGAAAGAACAAAATACAATTGCATGAAAGTCAATTCAAAACACGACCTGGAAACAAGAAAAAGCGTCCAAGGTTATTGCCACATCATGGGCCTGGGGAAGGTCTGACCACTCCATGCAATAATTAAACCTCTCCACAGATGGGGAAACTCCCCATCTTTCCTACCTGTAGGCCCACCCCTTCCTCAAGGGCCTGCCAAGCAGACCAGCTGGGGCACGCCTTCGGCACCCGTGCCCCTCTGCTGCCCCCCATCCCCATGGATGGATGCTTTTGTCAGGCTGGCTCCCCCTGCCCCAGCCCCGCTCAGGCTGGCTGGCAGAAGCTGTCAGCAAGGCCAGGAGCCAGCTCCCCTTCCCCAACATCTGTCCCCTGTGCCACCAAAAAGCAACTGTGGCCTCATCTTGATTTCATCGCGGCGCCGAGCGTGTCCTGCAGGAAGGGGCCGCAACCAAGGCCAATGGGCTTTGCCCCAGCGGCGGCCAGCTCCAGGATGGTGTTCTCCGGCTCCACGGCGTGCTCCAGGGGAACACGCCAGCTGTGCCTTGGCTTGCAGGCCATCACGATGCCCCTGAGCTGCAGGGGGACGTTTCCCCTTTTCCAGTCCCTGGCAACTTCACCACACTGCCATGACTGCTCCAACAGGACAGGGAGCACTGAGCCGCTCTCTCCACAACTCGCCCAGGAGCAGCGGCAGCGTCTCCTCGGCTGCGCTCTCTCCTCTGTGCCGCGGCCGCAGGGAAACGCTCTGGGGTTTGCTTCCAGTGCCACGAGGCGCGTGCAGCTGGTACTTGCTGGGCTCCTGGATCCTGCTGGGCAGAGGGATGGATCTCTGCTGTCTCCTGGGCCAGATGAGGGTCCTGCAGCCAAGAGTGCTCGAACAGGTCTTCCAAGGCTGGCCTGTCTGCGGGGTCCATGCATAAACACCACCTGATGAGGTGCTGGCACTCCTACCCCTCCAGCCCCCAGCATCCCCCGATTGCCGGGGTCCCAGCAATCCCAGGTGTCTCCCCCTCTCGGGGTTCCCGCTTTGGCCTTCTGGGGGGTCTCCTCTCTCTGGAGTCCCACTCAGGGAAGCCCCGGCTCTCCCAGGGGTCCCCAAAAGCAGTGTCCCCCCACCCCCGCCGCTCCTGCGCGGTCCCCACGTGGCCCCAGCAGAGCTCAGAGGGCCCGGCCCGAAAAGCCCAACTCCCACTGCGGGGGGAACCCGCATCCCCCCGGCCCGGGGCTCTGCCAGCACTGCCAGCGGGAACCCCAAAAACACCTCCCGGGGACCCCCCGATGTCATCCCGAGGGGCATCTGCAGCTTGGCTTTGGATCCCTGCAAGCTCCAAACATCCCCCACAAAAAACCCCAAACCCAGGGACTCCCCGGGATATTTGGGCCGAGCTCCCCCTCCCCGGGCACCTGCGGGATGGGGGCGATGGTCCCGGGGGGCTGCGACTTCAGGGAGCGCTGGAGCCGCCGCTTCCTCCTCTCCTCTTCTCCTCCTGCTTCCTGCAGCCGCTCCGCCTCTTCCTCCCTCCATCCTCCTCCTCCCCCGTTCCCCGAGGCCCTCACAGCCCACGCGAGGAGCGGGGATGGATTTCTTCTATTTCTTCTGCTACTTTTCCTCATTTGCTCTAATCAGAAAGGAAGGAAAGAATATAAGTGGCATAAAACACTCAGTATTGGAGGGTTAATTCTCCTGAAAGCAGAACAATAGAGTGATGGCTTCCTGAACACTAACAATGAATACATGATGGACACGTGGAGCTGTCACAAACCTGCCTCTGCTATTAACAACTGATGAACGCAGACATTTAGCTCAGATCACCACTCACGGAAAGATGCTTGTGCTTCCAGGAATGGGTCACCCCACTTTTCACAGGCAGAGACAAATTGTTCTCTCTGTCTCTCTCTCATATCCAGGAGGAGCCCTGACAACTGGTTTAGAGAAAATGGTAAATGTTGGCTTTTCATGTACTTAAAAATATAGTGTTATGATAAAATATAGCTAAGTAGAAACAAGCTTGCAGTAAAATTACAACTTCGAGATAACTGCGATGTATTGGAAAATGTAGTCATAAAGATATAGCTATAAATGTCTTTTGAGCTGATGACTTGCAGTGCAAAGGAATTTCAAGGGAAACAAGAGAAGATAAGACCAATTCACAACTCTCGAAGATGCCTGGACAATGTCAGACAGGCCAAGAGGTGACATTCTGGCGAGAAGGGGGGCAGAGACCGGGGGAAGGGGTTGTTTGAAATATGAATTTTCTTCTGAGCTTAAAGAATATCTATCAGTTAAAAGTATTTAACCCATTGTAAAATGAAGGCAAGCGTGCCTCTAGCAGGTATGCTATACCCCCAGTGCTGCTGTTGCCCTTGTTCTACTAATAAATCTTCAATATTATTTTACTCAAGTTCTGTTCACGGACCCGTTTTTACCAAAGCACTCTCCCTCAGCCTTTCCCCTCGGAGCCCAGCTCAGCCCAGCCCCTCGAGCACCCGCAGGCCTCGCAAGGCCACGGCCGGGCCGCGTCGCTGCCCTCGGAGCCCGCTGGGGACACGGCGCCGGCCCGGCCACACGGACCCCCCTGTGCCGGGGGCCCACGGGCCACCGAGCGCTCCCCGGGCCGCCCGGGCCTCGGCCCCGAGCACAGAGCTCTGCCCGGGGGCTCCCGGGGAACGGCGGCGGCGCTCGGCAGCGGCCCCAGCCCGCCCAGCCGGGGCCACCCCCGGCAAGGCCCCGCCAGGCCCCGCTCCGCTGCCCGTGCAGCCGGGGCCGCCCCCGGCAAAGCCCCGCCGGGCCCCGCTCCGCTGCCCGCCCGCTCCCCCGGCACAGCCCTCGCAGCCGCCCCGAGCCCCGAGGCAGCCGCGCTCTTAGCTCAGCCCGGCACCCCCAGCCAGGCTCCGGGAAGGCGCCCGCCAGGCGCTGCCGCGGCCCCGGCAATCGCTGCGCTCTCTCGGCAGCGCCCCGAGGCCATCGCTGTGCCCAGCTCGGCTCCAGCCCCGCGCGGCCGCTCCTCCTGCACGGCGGCCCTGCGGCTCCTGCGCCACCGCTGCGGCCTCGGGCAGCCGCTGCCGGCTCCCTCAGCCCGGCCAGGGCCGCCCTGCCCGTGCCGGGGCTGTGCCACCGCTGCGGGCACCTACAGCACCTTCCAACCCCTGAGCGCATCTGACAAACCCACCCCGCCCCCCAAAAAACCCAACCCAACCCACCAACCAGCCACCCACTTGGGAGGAAAATTAATCCACAAACACCAGAGGTTTATGTGCAAAAAGGAGACACAGGAGTCCTGTGACTTTATTCGAATGAAGGGAGAGGCTATGGGCCATTTCCCCTCAATGAGAAGGGAGCAGCCTCCCTTTTCTCCTTATTTCCCGACTGCATGCCCCTCTCTCTTTGCCCCTTGGCTGAGGCATTGGAGAGGCACAGACTTCCCCAAAACACCTGAAACCTAAGACCCCCTTCTAATATGTAACCCCCCCCCCCCCAGCTTTGTCCTTTCCTTGTGCCACTTGGTGGAATTCCTTATGGAATTGATGGTTCTTCCCACTGTTTCTTTCATCTCCCAGTAAAACATTTTATTTATCAGCAGATCTGCAGTTTGTTTGTAAAGACAAATCTCCCTCATTCCATTCACCAGCCAGTGGAATCCTCCCCATTCTTTCTTTTCTCTCTCGCTGCTAGTTTTGTCTACTGGCAAGACCCACAGTTTGTTTGGAAAGACAAGTCCCTCATCTCTTTCACCCTGCTCAGTTGTGTTTGGCCATGAGCTGCCACAGGCAGCCACACAGCAACTGGAGTATGGAATAGCAGAGGCTGGGCCAATTCTGTTTTGTTCCAAAATGCAAGAAAGACAGAAAAGCACAAGGAAACATGCCGGTGTCTCTGTGGAGTCTCTTTGTGCTGTGAAATTCAGGAGCTGTTGGTGTTTCTCTGCTGCTGCTCATCCCTTCCGTGAAAAACATCATTGCAGGAAAGGAGCAACATCACCTGACACATACCAAGTGTTGGCACCAGTTGCTGCAGGTGCTCGTGCCAGCAGCCCCTGTAGGATGGAGCACAGCCCCCGATGCACAGTGGCTTTGGCTGCCCTCTGGCAGAGAAGCCCCCCCGGGGCACAGGTCTGTGGGGCAGGAGCCGGGCACCAGCGCTGCCAGGGCTCGGGGAGGTGGCAGGGCTGCTTCGGCGGGGACTCTGACACACCTGCTGATTTCAGTGCTGCCCGGGCTTGTCACGATCCGCTCGTAGGAGCAGGGGTCATGATGGTTCGTTACTTTGAATCTCAGAGTGCAAAAGAAAACTGGGACAAGTATTTTTGCTTTAACCAAAATCAAAAGCACTTTATTGAGTGCCAACAACACGGTTATGCGATAGAGGAGAGAGAGAGAGAAGAAAGAGAGAGAGAGAGGAAAGGAGGGGCATAGCTACCACGGCACGACGAGATCCTTGTTGTCCGGATCCGATGGATTCGTCTCGTCCGTAGGGAGATCTCGTAGGGATATTTTTTGAGAGTCTCTTTATAGTCTTTTCGAAAGCGGGGGGCAGGTAACCAAGAGATGAGGCAATCCCTCCAGAGATGAGGGGCAAGTAGCCAGCAGGTGGGGAGTAAGGCCCAATGTTTTAGAGTTCAGGTGCAGCTGTACCGGACATATAGTTCGGTTCTTTCCATCCCAGTAGCCGGGCGGACACGGTTCCCACGGGCATGTACCAACACGCCTCTGCAGCACAGCTCAGCAGCACAGCTCTGCAGTACAGCTGGGCACCTGGCAGGCACCCCATCAAGATCTGGCTGGACTTCATTGTGCAAAAGTCCTTTTCCCCTCTTAGGGTCTCTGGTTTTTCGGCCTCTGCTTCTGTCGATGGTCGTGAGGCAGACAAGGGATTTCCGTCCAGACTCTTACACATGGGAAGCACCAGAGGGATCCCTCACCTCCTGACTGACAGCTGCCACCTCTCCTTCAGCCACAACATCCTCTAAAGTGCCTCCGTCCAGTATTCCATAACCAGCCACAGTTCCTCAAGGACATGGTAGCTCCAAGAAGAAAACAGTGGCATGGAGATCAATGTGCACAGCTAAATCACCTCATGGAAACGGCTACACTTGAGTTTTGTTCCCAGGTGACTTTTAAAGGAAGACAGAATCAAATGGAGAGACATTCCTTTGAGGCCAAACAGTTCTTAGAATTTGCACAGCCTGAAGGAGAAAGGCACATCCCCGAAAAAGGAGATGTCTTTGATGGCAAGCAAGGGAAAGAGGCAGTTTAGCAACAGCAGAGATAAATCTGGAAGCAGGACACAGCCCATCAGCTGCCTCACCATCCCAACTCACCAATGCCACCGGGAACTCCAGGAACAAGGCAATGCAACTTTCACAGTTACCCACGGGAGGAAGGGAGGGGCAGGCAAGGCAAGGCAAGGCAAGGCAAGGCAAAGCAGGGGAGGGGGAGGCAGTGCAAGGAAAGGTAAGCAAGGGGCAGGCAGGGCCAGGCAAAGAAGTCAAGGCAAGGGAGGAGTAGGCAAGGCAAGGCAAGGGAGGTGTGCACAAGGCACGACAAGGCAGGGTTACGCCAGGCAAGGCAAGGAGACAAAGGCAAGGTCAGGCCAGGGACGGGGAGAGCAGGCAAGGAGAGCAAGGAGAGGGCAAGACAAGGGAAGTCAGTGGGGGCAGAGAGAGGGAGCGTCTGCAAGGGAAAAGAAGCGAGAGGTGAGCAAGGGAAGGCAAGGCAGGGGAGGGGCAGGGATAGGCAAGGCAGGGGATGGGTCTGCAAGGTGAGGTAAGGTGGGGGTAGGCAGTGGAAGGCAAGGCAGAGCAAGGAAGGTGCAGCAACTCAGGGCAAGCGATGGGATGGGATGGGATGGGATGGGATGGGATGGGATGGGATGGGATGGGATGGGTCAGGCATGGCAAGGAAATGCAGGGCTTAGAATACATGGTGCAGGGGAGGAGCTCTGGGCATTCCCCCTGACACACCAGCTAGCCTGGCACACATGAAAATTCCTGGAAGCACAAAGGAGCTCCAGCATGCTTTAGGATTACTGGGGTTTTGGAGGAGACACACTCCTGATTTTTCCATCATAGCCCAACCCTTATACAACTTAAGCAAGAAAAGAGCTTCTTGGGTCTGGGCACCGCTCCCTGAAGAGGCCCTAAAGCTGCTGGCTTTTGAGGCAGGAGTGGATCAAGCTCTTGGTCCCATTTATGCACAGGACCTTTTGCACACTGAGGAGGGTTTGCCATCCATGCACTGTCAATTCCTGGGTGGCAGTGGCACCAGAGGGCCCCACTCGTCCAACCCAAATTCACTCACTCAGCTTGAAGGATGCTGAAAAGCCATATTCTGTATGGGAAAAGGGTTTGTTTCTGCTGTGTTCCAAAGCTCTTAAACAGAACAGGAGAAAACAGTCAGGGATCCCTTTGCTTCTGCTGCTGCAAGGACACTGACAGGAACTTTCTTTCAGCCTCCAAGGCTTTGCTCCCTTGGCTGCAACAGGCCAAGCTCAAAACTTGCTCCACAACTCTGAACACCAAAGGTTCCTTTCCCCCTCCGCAAAGGAGGAGCTTCTCAGTATCCACGTGTGACGTGACCTGCAGCGGGAGAGGGAACATGAACCAGACGCTGTAAGGAAAAAAACTGCCTGTGGTGGAAAATCCCACACAACAAATCAACGGCAGGAGAGAGCATTTTGCTTTCACAACATCGCTCCTGGAGCCACAGTCCTTTCACACAGCGAGCAAGAGAACAGCACAAAATACTGGGCTGTGTCCAGTTTTTGGCTGGAGCAGCAAACAGAGGGAGGTCCAGGCTCCACTGCCACAGACTCTCCTCTTGGGGGAACAGAACTCCCCAGGCTACATTGCAAATGCTGTGCACGCCCTGCTGGCTGCAGTCACCCCCTTTTTTAAGAAGCTCTTGACAGGAACTCTCACAAAGAAATGGCATCTTAAAGGCAATGTTGTTTCAAAATCAACTCCCTTCCAAAGGAAGAATATCAAGCACAAAGCAATCCCAAAGCCACGTATGCTGCACCTGGGGAAAACCTCCACTTCCGTGCCAGGTGGGTTAAAAAATACCCATCAGAAGCCACAGAGTACAGAGTGCAAAGTGCAGCAGCCACTTGCTGGATGATTTTGGCCGTGCTGCACACGTCTGCAGACTGTCCCCCTGCAAGGACACAAGGACACCCGTCAGGGGCTGGGCTGGCAGCTGACAATGCCTCGGGCAGGAGGATCCTCTGGCAGTGAGCAGGCGCCCAGAGCTGCTCTGACACTGAGGCCTCTGCGCCCCACAGCAATGGGAACACCGCGAGGACGCGGCAACGTTCCTGTGACATCACAGCAGCAGCTCCCGCAAAAACCGCCTGCAAGGTTCTCCTGTGTCACCAAGGAGCACAAAGAATCCTCCCAGGGCACAGCCCATTGCTCAAAGGAGCCAAGAGGAACTCAGAAAATGCAGCAAACCAGGACACCCCACAGGCCAGCCTGAACACTGAGAAGGAACAAAGATGTGACCAAACCAAAGCAAACATCACCTTAGGTCACTGATGCTTCTGACTAAAACCAGCAAGGCTTGTTCCATCTGGCATCTTTGTTCTAGTTCTAAAAGCAAGCAAGGTTCTCTACTGCAAATCTACAGAAACCAGGAACTCGGGGAAAAGAAGGCTGAGAGTGCCAAGACCTTGTGTGACTTCTTGCACATCTTGTGGGTGAGGGTGTCCAAGCCAAAGGACTCACAAGCGGGGTCCCTGCCCTCCTGACCGACAGCTGCCATCTCTCCTGCAGCCCCACGCGTGTCTCAAACAACCTCCTGTGAAGGGCCTCCATCCACACATTCCATCACCAGCCAGGGATCCTCACCAACGAGGTCATCCAGCAGCACTGAGTGCTCCTGGGATCTGCTAGAGCACTGCGGGTTTGCTGGGACCCTTTTGGTATCTCTGTCTGAGAGGAGTGGGGTGGATGGAATCAGGACGGTTCACAGATCACCAGCCCCACTCCAAGCAGTGCTTTCTGCTGCTGTGTGGGGACGGTGTGGTGACTGATATTGGGACTCCTCCGGGATTGGCTCCTCTGAGCACACAGTGGCTCAGACACGGGGCTGAGGGAAGGGCTCCCATGTAAAGCCAGCACAGGCATTTCTCTTGGAAGAGGGGGCTCTGCAGAGAGAAAGGAGAAGAAGAGACTTTCCTGGCTCCCGAGATTCCCCCTCCTCCTTCAGCAGCCATACCCCAATCAATCAATCAATCAATCAGCACCAGAGGTCGTACGATCACTTCCATGCCAGGGAGCACAAGGCACTCAAAACTGAACCCTGCCAGAGCCCAGCCCTGCCTGCCCATTTTGAGGGTGTGGGGGAATGGAATTTCAGTAGGAGTTGACCTGCAATGATACTTTGCCACTTCTGGGTTTCTCACAGCCTTAGGAGGAGTGTGAGATCTCTGTCCCCAACACCCGCTCACCCTTCAAATGCACACACGTGCCTGGGGGCATTTCAGGGTCCATGGAGCAGTGGCTGCTTCCATTTAAAACAGGAGCTGTTGCCTTTTTTGGTGAGCTTAACTCCTCCTGACCATTAGAAAGTGGGTGAGTAAAGGAAATTACCCTGCAGGAAGGGGACCAAACCCTTGGGAAAGGATGAAATACATCTGAATTACAAATGAAATCTATTTCATTTATTTATTCAGTACTAATCTATTCTTAGAAACAAAAACATGTTTCTGAGCTGGAGCTGCTCACCCACTGTTAAGATTTTTCGGTTGCTCTGTTATTTAAAGGACGTGCAGGAGCCTGTGGAGCAGCCCGGCTCTCTGCCCCTCTGCCCACAGGGCTGCAGCTCTCCCAGCTGCCCCAGCAGCCACAGGAGCACTGGCAGAAGGGCAGGCATCCTCAGAGGAGCCAGCAGCACTGCACTGTTCTCCCCGCTCTGCTCCTGCGGACACTCGGCATGGCCAATCCCCCCAGGCTGCGCATTCCACAGCTCAGCCACCATTCCCTCGGCAGCAGCCACACCCAGCTGGGCTCTGCCATGGCTGATGAGTCCTGGCCCAGGCAGAGGCACCCAGGGCCGGGCTGCTGCCAGGGCTCTGCTGCAAGTGCCTCCTTCCAGCCGGGCTCTGGGGGTGCTCAGGCTGCTCTGGCCTCTGCCAGGGCTCTGCTGGGGCTCAGCTCTCGGCCAGCCTGGGCCCACTCCCCCTCACATTGCTCCGGGCACCTGAAGCACACTGGCAAAAAGGGAAACTCACAAGGGAGTTGGGGTTTAACACAGTTCTTTAAAAACTCCCAACAAGCACACCAAAAAGCTGTCCTCAAGTGCTGCATCTCCACTGCACCCACGGGTCCTGCCTCCTCCGGGCCAGCTCTTGCTCTCCAGTTGCTCCTCGGGGACCACGAGAAGCCAGCAAAGACCCTGTGCGGGCACCATGGACAGGTTTGAAATGCTAAGTTCAATTTATCTTCAACTTCAGCTAGTTAATTTGGCAGTGGAATTAACCTCTCCTCAAAAAATAACCCCTGCTTGCCTCTTTTTAGGAAACTCAGTCAGTGTGAATTGGCCATATCTTGTACATATTATGTTTACCTGAAAAAGGTTTGGAAGAGAAAAACACATTCACTATGTATTATGTCTTTCAGCTTTCATTCGGAAATTTGGCAGGTTTGGTTTTGTTCTCTTCCTGCAGGCTTCAGAGCCATCACTTGCAGTCTCATTGAAGATGTGTTTCAAGGCACAGAAAAGAAGAATCGACCACAGAGAATGAAGGGGAACCGTTGAAAATGAATCCAATTTGGCCTCTTCCTTGTGGTCCTTAGAAAGGCACTGTCCAAGGGCTGGATTTGCAAGCTGGAGTGTGAAGTCGAGTGAGTTTCTCTGGATAATGCTGTAGCCCCATGTCAGCAGATGCAGAAAGGGGCCAGAATCCGGCATTTTGAGTGTGAATTGGGGGTCCTGGCCTTGCCCCAAGGCAGAGGCAGGATGTTCCCTGCAGTGTCTGCATGGGGCAGACAGAACAGATGGGGAAGTGTTTGCAGGGCCCCTGGCAGGGAATCTTGGGGCTCCTGTCAGCAGGATCCTTGTGCAGCTCAGGCTGGGCTGGGCCGCAGTTCCATCTGCAGCTTCCGTCTGCTGCTGCAGCAGCTCTGCTGGGGACCCTGAGGGGAGAGGCCACGGCAGGGATGGAAATGCTGCAAATGCTGCATGGACAGCACCAGCCAGGGCCACCAATGAGCTTTGCCTTCCTGCCTGGTGAAATGAGGCTCCTTGAGTGTAAAGTTTTATAATATTTTTCGGTGTAATACCTACTCGTCCTCCGATCCCAGGCACGGTGCCTCTGCTCGGTGGTTGCCTTCCTCACCACTGTGCTACCTCAACCCCCTGTCCGTTAGGATGAGAGCCGAGGGAACCCCGAGGATTCCACACAGGGAGGAAGGCGTGGAGGGTTGTCTTGGGTTTGGTTCAGGAGGAATCACAAAGGCAGGAGCGACTCTAAGCTTCAGGCAACAGAGAAGTTTATTCCCTGGAACCCCAAAGTCAAAAGAGCCCCGACTAGCTCTCGACAGCAACTTATGTAGTACAATAAACAACCAATCAGGGTAAAGGCTTGGGGTGGGATTAAGGTGGGAGCTTTCAACAGCAGCAAATAATATAGAAACAGGGGAGTGGTTTGGGGATAACAACAAATCATAAACAGGGGTACAGAGAACTTTCCAGAACAACCTGTCAATCACCTGTGTGATAGACAAATAACAAATTCAATAGGAACAAGGGGTGTCAACTTTGGGTGTTAACTGGGGTGTGACTACAACTGGGCTAAACCATGGATGTTTTTATAGCAGGAGGGCGACTCCCTGATGGACCGATCCACCAGGAAGTCTTCAGGCCTCTAGGTCTCGTTTCTTTATTGACAACTGCCACATCTCCCCCTTTCCTTTTATTTAAAAAGGCCCGTTGTACTAACGATACTAGAATATTTTTTAAGCAAACAAACATACTTAACACGATAACGATGACGATTAGGATCCATAAAATAGATTTCAACAAGTCCATGCCCCATTTTGAAATGCCCCAGTCACTCATTAGATGGTCCAACCAGTCTTTATTTTCAGTCCTTAGTTGAGTGAATTGTCCTTGCAGTTCTTGTAGCGTTGCATGGATGCTTTTTGAATGGGATGATAAGTTCATACAACACATCCCTTCAAAGTCCTCGCACCCGTGCCCGTGTGCGAGAAGGAGAAAGTCAATCGCCGCCCTGTTCTGCAGGGTGGCGTGCCTAGTAGTGTCCTTATCTTCCAGCAGCTGGGTCAATGCCCAGGACGTGAGGTTGGCTTTTCTGCCAAGCCAACACTCTAAATGGCCTAATTCCCCCAAGGCCTTAGCTGCCGCCACCCAGGGCACGAATATGGAGGCAGCCACCCTCTTTGAAAAACTCCAATGTTCAACAGCCGAATTGCAACTTTCGTCCCAAATTCTGAGTGATCTTTTTCGACGGGTCAGATTATAGAATTTTCTCCATTCAAGAATTTGGGTCTTGTTGGGGGTCATGAGGGTGAGTTGGCCCAACGTGCATGGCCCACCTGAAAGACGGGACGGTATCCCAGCCCAGACTCTATCTCCACAGATTAAGAATACGCCGGAGGGGAGAGTCTTCGGGACGGGCGTGGACTTGGACCGTTTGAGGACAGATCTCGTGGTATAGTTACACCAATATTCAAGACTGTACACTGATCTTTTTAGGGGATGCACATCCTGGTATGGAATTTTATCATATCCTCCAAATATTTTAGCATCTTCCCACTTAGGGAAGTAGTCAAAATTGATACAAAAGTCAGCTTGGAGGACCCCAACAGTGCCAATTCTTGGGGCTCCTCTGGTGCATGGGGAAGGGTCCTCATCCACGCATCCCAGTTGTCAACAGGTTCGGGCCTTTTACCTGCGAAGGAGGTGTCATTCATTCGCAGGGGGATACCTACTAGGCAGGTCGACATGGGATCTGAAGTTGCACCCATACTCAAACACATGCTGTCTTGGTTTATGGCTTTGGCTAACGTGATCCAGATATTCTCTTGTGGCTGTTGTACAAGCCATCCTTCGATTCGGGGCAGGACGTTCAGCATCACCCACATCAGGGCCATGATGACTCCCGTGGTTTTCATTGTCATGGATCCTTTAAATCTAATATCAAAACAAACATGAATAAACTTTTGAATCAAACCGAAACAATTTTTCAATTTTCTGATTCTTTTCAACTCCTCTCCGCCTCCCCCTTTTCTTTTACTTAAATTAGGATACAAGGTGGGATAGGGTTATTACGGGACTGTTAGGTTGGGATATAAACAAGGAGAATAAGGTAAGTGAAGGGATATGGGGTTGGAACACAGGGTAGTCTTAGAGGGAGTGTCGTAGAGGGGTTAATCATAAACTATGGCTTCTCTGTCTGATATTCGCTGGTCGCTGATCGGTACACGTCATATCAGGTAAGTCCTTTCCCTTTCCATTTCTCCTTTTTCTTCTTTTCCATGCGACTGATGGATTGTTGTCGCTCTTATCCTTGTCTTTCCCACGATCCTCCCCATACGGCTTCACATTTTTTGCCGGAATCCACCGCGGACCGCCTGGGGTGGAGACACATGCATACCCCCTCCCCCAGACGATTAACGGTGCGGGACCTAAAATTTGATGACTCTGCGGATCCTTAAACAGCACCGGCGGTCTTTCTGTCCATTTGGAATTTGTCGAATTCATGAAATGCCGGAAGACGGGGGGAGTTGGCTCACTATCAGAGCAATTTAAAAAATTCAACGTAAACAGAGCCTTGCAGAGGCGCTCAACGGGCGACTTCTCTCCTGCCTCTCCCCGCTGCTGTGTAAGGATGCGTTTAATATCTTGATGTTTCCTCTCAACTAACGCTTGTCCCGACGGAGAATGTGGACTTCCGGTCGTATGTTCTACTCCCCAGTTTTGAAAAAACTGACGCAAGGAGGCAGATACATACGCCGGTCCGTTGTCTGTTTTAATCTGTTTTGGAATTCCCAAAACTGCAAATGCCATAGTAAAATGTGTTTTGGCATCTCTCGCCTTCTCTCCGGCATGAGCCGAGGCGAAGAGAGCGCCTGAAAATGTGTCTACTGACACGTGTATATATTTCAACTTCCCGAAAGGTGTAAAATGGGTGACATCTGATTGCCAAATCTCATTGGAGTTCAACCCCCTAGGGTTGACTCCTGCGTTGAATGTAGGTATTTGATAGGACTGACATGATGGACATGTGGCCACTATTGCCTTAGCTTGCTCCAAGGATAGGTGAAACATCCTACGGAGTGCTGGTGCATTCTGGTGAAAGAATTGATGGCTAAGGCGAGCCTGTGCGAATGTGTCAGGTACGGTACACTTCATCACAGGCATCGCCAGAGCATCGGCTCTCGCATTGCCTTCAGATATAAAACCTGGCAAGCAGAATGTGATCTTACGTGCATCACAAAATATTGATGCTGGCGGTGGGACAATAACATTACGAGCCGCGCAAGCAAGCCAAATAATTTTTTATTTGGGACCTCTCTCAGCAAGGAATGCTCTGCTCTAGAAACTACTCCTGCCACATATGCCGAATCAGTTACGAGGTTGAGTGGCAGTTCCTCAAACCTCTCAAACACTCTAACTACAGCAGCTAGTTCAGCTATTTGAGGGGAACCCTCAACTATCTGAACTCTTCGTCCCACTGGAGGGTCTCTGGATCTCTCCAAGTCAACACCGACTTATGAGAAGAGCCAGAGCCATCTGTAAAAACTGTTAGAGCATTCTTAATTGGTGTTTTACTTTGAGCCACATCAGGAGCCAATTTAAACTCAGTATTGAACAATTGGTGTTTTAGCTTTTGGTTGCCAATTTGGCCTGAGTAATTTTCGAGGGCAAGCTGGAGGTCCTCACTTTCTTGGAGCACTTCTTCAAAACTATTCTGCTTCCAAGGGACTTGGATGTACGCAAAATCACATCCTGCTAGTACACGGAGCCAGTGCCGAGCCTTAATGATCAGCTCGGCCACCAATTCCTGTGGCCTTGTTATTGTCTTGGACGATGTGTGAGGCAAGAAAATCCACTCCACGATTAGGAGCGACTCCTTGACCCCCTTGTCCCACTGAAAAATGAGACCATAATACCTTGGTGTCTTTCCCAGTACCATAAATCGGTACGGGAGAATCGGGTTAATTCTGTGTGCGTGTTTTGTGGAGATCGTAAACATTACCTTCTTGATGACTTGCTCGGCCTCTGGTGTCATGGCTATTGGGGCGTCTAGGGCTTGTCCTCCTCGTAGCAGCTCAAATAAAGGTGACAACTCTGAAGTTTTCAGTCCGAGGAGCGGCCTGATCCAGTTTATCGATCCACACAGTTGATGAAGTTCGCGCAAAGTTGAAGGATGCTGCTCTAACTTCAGCAACTGCGGTGTTACCGTTGTCTCCTGGATCTTCATTCCCAAGTACTTCCAAGGTGGCATCCTCTGTATCTTTTCGGGATGTACTTGCATTCCCACGTCCTCAATGGCCTTGACAACCTCCTTTAAGGCAGAGTCTAGAGTCTCTCGGTAAGGTGAGCACACTAATACATCGTCCATATAATGATAAATCTTGGACTGTGGAAAGGTTTTCCTAACCGGGGAGAGCACCTCCGAGACATACCATTGGCAAATTGCTGGGGAATTTTTCATTCCTTGAGGCAATATGAGCCAATGATAATGTCTCATCGGTGCCTCCCGGTTTATGGAAGGCACTGAAAATGCAAATTTCGGCGCGTCGTCAGGGTGCAAAGGAATACTAAAAAACAGTCCTTAATGTCTATTATAGCTAGAGGCCAATTCTGCGGTAACATTGCAGGTGATGGGAGACCTGGTTGGAGGGGGCCCATTTCCTCCATCACTTTGTTCACTGCTCTTAGATCTTGTAGCAGCCGCCACTCGTTCTTTTTTGGTTTTTTAATAACAAAAACTGGAGTGTTCCAGGGGCTGGACGATGGCACAATGTGACCCTTAGCCAGTTGTTCGGCAACAAGGTCTTCTAGGGCGCGCAACTTCTCTCCTCTGAGGGGCCACTGCTCCACCCTCACCGGTGTGTCAGTGAGCCACTTGATAGGTGGGGTGGAGCGCGCCGCAGTGGCCCCAACTAGAAATTCTGGGGTGTAAAAGGAATTTCTAGTCTCGCGCCCCATTGTGCCATCGCGTCCCTTCCCCATAACGTAAAACCTGAGGGGACAATATAGGGTTTTACGCAAGCTACCCGTCCTTCCGGACCCTCAATGGAGATGTTTGTGAGGCTCCTTTTGGGGGTAATTTGGCCACCCACTCCAACTAAGTTTCCTGGGGAAGGTTTTGTTCCCCATTCCGCTGACCATTCTGTCTCTGCTATAACAGTGACGTCGGCGCCTGTATCTAGCATTCCCACTCGATCTATTTCGGAATGCCCATTTCGCAGTCTACATTGAAAAACAGGCTTGTCTTTTCCCACAACACTTGTCCACCACACACACGGTGTGCGAGCATTTCTCGGTATATTCTCGGGCAGCACAATCGCTTGTGCCAGCCAGGTACCTTTTGGAAGAAACCATGGTATGTGGTTGGGTTGTATGGTCACTGCAATGTTCTTCCCTGGTGTGTAAGTCTTAACTTCAGGAATCACAAAGATCCCCGGTGGACTCTTATTGGAGTCACCAATAATTAATACAGTCACGGGTGTCATGGGTGGATTTTTAACTGTCGCAGGAACACGTTGGGTGTCATCACGCGTTATATGTTCAACAAAAGCACTCACCAATTGGAGTCTCTCAAATGGTGTAGGCGATGAGTCTCCTGGATAAAGCTGTTGGTGTTGGATGTTTCTAGGCTCTAATGGGGTAGTGTCGTCAGAGGTAGCAGTCCTTAATTTGGTGAAGGAGCGCGAGGCTGCTTCGCGCTCCCATCCTGGTTTCCCGACCAGTAGGGTGATGGTGTTTGAGGGATCCACCATGGCATCGTTGGTGGGTACCATCCCCACGGCGGAGGATTTGGTGGCGCTTGCGGTTGTGGTGCTGGTGGGAAAGACTTTGCAGAATTGTTAGCTTGAGTCTTATTCTTATTTAGTTTTGGTTTTTTACAGTCCTTTGCAAAATGTCCAGTTCCATTACAATTGAAACACTTTTGTTCTTGTTGACCTGCATTTGTCTTTGATGTCTCCTTAGTATATTGAGTTACTACTGGATATGTCACTTTACATTTATGTCCACACATTTTTGATTCATTCCCTGGTACACGTGGTTTAATTTGTGCACACTTTTCTGTAATTTGCTCAATCGTTGGTGGGGGGTCAATGGGAAACATCTCAATAACTCGTTTACACTGTTCATTCGCATTTTCTTTAGCTAATTCAGTTAGCATGTCTCTCAGCATCACTGGATTGCTGATAGCTTTACTCATCGCCTCCCTGAGGCGATCCACAAAGGCTGTGAAATTCTCATCCGGGCCTTGCCGGATCGTTGTGTAACTAACTGGAGGCCCCATGTCAATAGACATGGTAAACAAAATGTTTTTTGCTGCTAACTGTACATCCCTTAGTATTTCCTCTGGAATGTTATTTGCTTGGTCACGAGGTTTGGATTGATTCCCCTCCCCCACAAGATGGTCTATAGTAATATTGGCTTTATTTGGGTCACCTTTATATGATTCAAGCAACTTTGTTAATTCTCTTCTCCATCTTTTGTCCCATATCCAGTAGTGACTCTCAACTAAAAGACTTGACATCAGCGTTTTGATGTCATCAGGTACTAAGACAGATGTTTTAAAGGTTGCATTTATAAGTCCTTTAAAATATGCTGAATCTCTTCCAAATTCTTTTGAGGCTTTACAGATTTCTTTTATCGTTTGTTGTGGGAGAGGCTCCCATCTGGGATTGGCACCTGTCCTATTGTATGTCACTGGTGCTACAATGGGTGTGGGCAAGGCTGCTGCCAAGGCTTGTTGGCTATAGGCTTCAGGCACACCCCCTTCCGGTGTAGACCCGTGGGAACCGAAAGCCTGGGCGTGGGAAAGTGGAAGGGGGGCGGGGTTCCCAGGGGAGGAGACAGGGAGGTGGGCGGGGTGCGCGACGGCAGGGGTGGAGGGTGTTGGGGGGTGGAGCAGGGAAGGAGGGAGGGGACCCGTAGGATTGACATCGCCGGCCGCAGAGGGTGGGACCGACGCGTGACCAATCGACGCCAAGGGGGTAGGGCTAGGGAAGGGGGTTAGGGGGTTCCCGCCGCGATCTCCCGCGCATGCGCCCTGAATTCCGCATTGCGGCAAAACTAATTCAATGGTATACCGTGGCGCAGTGAAAATTCCCCTGCCGCCATCTCCCGATGGCGCAGTAAGAATTCCCCCGCCGCCATCTCCCGATGGCGCAGTAAGAATTCCCCCGCCGCCATTCCCCGATGGCGCGGGTTTAAATTCTATTAAACTATTATAACGTGGGGAGGGACACACAACCGGTGCAACTGGGGACGGAGGGAAAGGAATAAGGGCTGGGGTGGGATCTGTCTTGGGTGGATCCGTCCCAGGACAGAAGGGGTCGGTGGGATCACGAACAGAATCGGAGCTTCTGTGGCTCCGGATTTCTCCCTCACGCTGCTCGCTAATGAGGGGTATCCTGCCGTTTTCCACACCGGAGGGAAGAGGGATCGGGTTAGTGGCATTAGGTTCACTTTTCGGAGAAGGGGGAACAGCTTTATCTAAACCAGAACTCTTCTCCCCGTTGTTAGATAAAACTCGATAAATCGCGATTTGTAACCCGAAAAATTTCTGAACTGCAAATCGCCCCTCGCTGTCACATTCGTTTAGTTTAAATCCTACACGATCCCAAAATTCTAAAGTAAAAACCTCTTTTGGTGCTTCAAAAGAAACATTTTCGATTACCCACTTTACAAATTTCCGTAATAACTTTTTGTCAAATTTTTCCCCTGAAGTAACTAACTGAACTTTTAAACCATAATAAATAAATGAAAGCTCCTTTTCCCTCTTAGCAAGGTGGTTACCCATCCTTACTATAGAAGAAAACTCCCCCACCTTAAACTTAAAAAAAAACGCGGCGGAACAAAGTCCGAGCACTCACTTGCTCTGCGAATTCTTCTCCGAATTCTTTTTCGCCGGCTTCTTCAAATTCCCCTCTCTTCTCGAGGGTCCCCTCTCTTGTCGAGGGCAAACCGCCAAAAGAAATCCAAAGAAATGGGGGGGCCTTTGTGGAGTGAGCTGCTTTCCCGCTCCCGGAGCCGGGGGTCGCAGCTCGACCTGCAGAAGCTGCTTTCTTAAACGAAAGGCAGCTCGCAGGGAGTGGCCCGCAACGGCGTCTTCGCTGCTGGTAGCGAGCTGTCTTTCGTGGTTCCTCCAGGAACCACTCACGTTGGGCGCCAACTGTAAAGTTTTATATTATTTTTCGGTGTAATACCTACTCGTCCTCCGATCCCAGGCACGGTGCCTCTGCTCGGTGGTTGCCTTCCTCACCACTGTGCTACCTCAACCCCCTGTCCGTTAGGATGAGAGCCGAGGGAACCCCGAGGATTCCACACAGGGAGGAAGGCGTGGAGGGTCGTCTTGGGTTTGGTTCAGGAGGAATCACAAAGGCAGGAGCGACTCTAAGCTTCAGGCAACAGAGAGGTTTATTCCCTGGAACCCCAAAGTCAAAGGAGCCCCGACTAGCTCTCGACAGCAACTTATGTAGTACAATAAACAACCAATCAGGGTAAAGGCTCGGGGTGGGATTAAGGCGGGAGCTTTCAACAGCAGCAAATAATATAGAAACAGGGGAGTGGTTTTGGGATAACAACAAATCATAAACAGGGGTACAGAGAACTTTCCAGAACAACCTGTCAATCACCTTTGTGATAGACAAATAACATATTCAATAGGAACAAGGGGTGTCAACTTTGGGTGTTAACTGGGGTGTGACTACAACCAGGCTAAACCATGGATGTTTTTATAGCAGGGGGGCGACTCCCCGATGGACCAATCCACCAGGAAGTCCTCAAGCCCCTAGGTCTCGTTTCTATATTGACAACTGCCACATTCAGCAAAGGAACAGGCAAGGTCCTTTGTGTAGGCACACCGTAACTCAACAGCCAGTGAAGCTTCTGTCATCTCTGCAGGTCTGCATGGGCAGCACGGAGCCGCAGGAGCGGTGAGGGGATCCCGCAGGGCGAGGGCACACACGTGCACGGCTCAGTCCTGGCACCTGCAGCCATGCCCCCCTGGCCCAGCTCTGGGCTCTGAGCTGGCAGCTCTCTCACCCAGGGGGAAAGGCCTTCACCTACCCTCATCCTCCTCCTCATCCTCAACCCCATCATCATCATCATCATCATCATCATCATCATCATCTTCTGGAGGCTCAATAATGGCTATGGGTTCGGAATCCAGATCATCTTCATCCTCAGGTTTCTCTGCAAAAGAAGGCAAGCCAGAAGAGCTCCCGTGGCACTGCTGAAGATTCTCCTTCAGGCCGCAGTGGCAGTGAGTGCACCTGGGTGATTGGTGCCCTCCAAGGCTCTCCCTCATCTCTGCCTTCCCCTCGGGAGCAGGGCCAGAGGGACCCCGTGCCTGCAGTGGCCCCACACTGGGATGGAAGGAGCCCCTTGCAGGGCAGCCAGGGCAGGAAGGAGTCCCTGGAGGTGCCAGCAGCTCTAAGCTGAGCCCCAGGCAGGGCCGGGCCTTGGCAGCGGCAGCGGGAGCAGCTCAGGCTGCCTGGGGCCGGCAGAGGAGCCACTGCGCAAGGCACAGCCCCGGGCCCGGCCCCTTCCCTCTCTGCTCTTCTCCGTGGCTGCACAGAGCACACGGAAGGCAAGGAGCAACTGGCATTGCACAGGGGGAGAGGATTTTTAATTTAGTGGAAGCGCTCCCAGGTTCACAAGCCTCACTTGCCAAACTGGATTGTGCGATGCTATTGTCTTGCTCGTGTTAATCAGAAACCAGCGAGAAATGAGCTAAGAAATCAGAAAGCAACTTGGGGCGCAGGCTTGGCAGCCAAAGGGAGCAGGGCGGCACCTGCCCGAGTTGCCCGGATCCCTTTTCCTGCCGGACAAAGGCGGGCGCTGCGGGAGCAGCTCCGGAGCAGCGGCGGCCCCGCTGTGGGCCGGGGCCGGGGCCGGGGCCGAGCTCGGGCGGGCTCGGGATGCTGAGGCAGCGCCGCGGGCCGGGCGGGCGCGATGGAGCCGCCGGAGGGCTGGGACCGCTCCTGAGGAGCCTCCCAGTAACCTTTCTGGCCTCTCAGCTGAAGCCTCGGTGGGAATTATTCCTCCCTTCCCTCCTTTTACTCATGTCCTGGCCCAACTCAGGTGGTTTTTCCTCTCTCCCAGCTGCTTTTCAGCTCTGGTCACAGAGAGTACACAGCCAGAGGGAAGGCTTTGCTTAAAATGCCAGCACACACGCAATGAAATACAAATTGAACTTTGTTCCCGTTCTCCTTTGTCTGCTGCTTTTCACCTACACCTCCTCATCTCAAGACAAAATTATCTACAGGTGTTAATTACACCTGCTTCTAATTAAATAGGAGGTTTGTTTCAACTGTCAATGCTCTGATGCCCAGATATTCAAAGGAGCAGGGCCGAGGATGGGCTGATAATTGGGGACATTTTAGTGCAGACTGGATGTTCTGAGATGTTCTTCAGAATTATTGGGCAGGGCTCAGAAAGAGCAAGAGTAAAGTGAGGAGCAAAAAAAAAAAAAAACAAGTCAAATTTGAATTTGTCTTTCCTGGTTTATGGAACCAGAGCTGAGCAAGAAACCCTGACATGAAATTTATGGGAGGGTGTTTCCTACAGGATGTTTTGTCATCGTTTTCCCTCACACCACACACTATTCCCCGTTATTTAAATATCTGTACCAGTCTCAGTGGCAGCTCAGGGCAGCTTCAGCATGAAGATTTACGGGTATTTCAAAAAGATATCATGAAATATTTTCTTGTAAAGACTGACTGCATTCTTTGCATCGTGGTTCAGATCCAAGGAAACCTCTCTTGACCCTCTTCCAGCTCTGGGGACAAACAGATTTTGTGTTGGCATCTGCTGCCACCTAATGATATGGAAACCAAAGTTCTGGAAGAATAAGGAACTCAGAATTGCATCCAAGAAAATTGCAGTTGCAAAAGGGGTTTGTAAATTTTATCAACTGGAACGGGGCAGGGCAAGTCCATGTGGGAAAACTGAGCTCTCTGATGAATCAATTTTACTGCATCCATTTCCAGTCTGTGAGGCTGCTGTCATGAGGAGCTCAGGTGCCTTCTTGTTAAGATCAAAATCAATGTGCCATTTGTCCCAGCTCCATCTGTCCTGGGACAGCACTGGCTCCACGGGAGCACACTGAGGGCTCTCGTGCCATTTCTAAAGGGAAACTGAACCTCCTAAAGAAGCCAGGCCAAAATCACAAGAGAGCAGTCACAGAAAAGAATTGAGGCAGTTTGCTGGGTATTGATCTAAGAGCTACCATCTTCCCAAAGTCCAGGCTACACTAAACAAAGCTCTTTTCCTTGCAATTTGCTGTGTTTGATACATGTGTAGAAGAACAAAAAGCCTCCTCCACTGCAGAAACCTGAGCTGCAGCTATCCAGCAAGTTGTGCCCAGTAGCTGATTCCATTTGAAGGGGATTTTAGAGAGGAGATACTACCATAAAATTTCACAAGAAAACCATCAGGTATCTAAAATATGCAGTATTATGCTGTTTTCTACCTCCAATATTGCCAGCACACAGCAGGAAGAAAGGTACTTACCAACCATCATAGGAGAAAGAAATGAAAATGAAAAAAAGGCTTTGAAGGATATCACACTGGTGCCTACCAGCCATTGTTGAGCTTTGCAGGATTTCAGTTCAAATCAATCTAAACAAGCCAGCATATGTCTAGCAAGAAAGCAAGAAATCACAGTTCATCTCTGCTCCTAAAAACCCAAGCTTTGCTGTATCAAAAATGGATGGTATCATTTTCCAGCTCTCAATAGATGTGTCATAATTTACAAATAAACAAAATATTGTGCATAGAATTTTTTTTCATAGATTAATAAGATAGATAGATAGATAGATAGATAGATAGACAAGGCAGATAGAGAGATATGGATGCACTTGCCTGCATAACTTTGTATAGGAAGGGATGGGGAAGTGAGAGGTTATCCTTATCCACACATGGAAAACAATCTTTTCCCCAGAAGAATCAGCTTCCTTCTTCAATGAGCACCAGGGTGCCTGAAGACCCCACCAAGAAGGCCCTGTGACCCCAATGGCCTGTGCATCCAGCGCCTCCAGAAAGTAATGCCAGCCTCTTAATACTACAGTGATGTTAAAGAGCTTTATTCCCGAGTTTTGGTGCCAAGATGAATGAACTGAAGCCAGTTCTGCATGAGCACCACTGCAAATCACAGCCAGAAGGACAGAGCCAAGGTGTCCCACAACCATGGCCCAAGCAGCGTCCTTGGATCCTCCTTCAGCCCTGGCTCCACTGCAGCCCCACTGTCACCAAAAAGAAAAGGGCCTTACTGAGAGCAAGCAAATTTACCTCTCTCCCAGGACAGACTTAGAGGGCAACAAATCAAAAAACCCCACAGTCTCAGCCACGCTTCCCAGCAAGAAGGGTTGTTACTCTCTGCCCCTCAACACTTGCCCAGCGTGTTCGCAAATGTACATGGGATCTGAGCTGTGCCCTCAGAACGAACAGAGAAGGGAGAGAAGCCAGGGTCTCAGCTGTACCCCCGGGTGCCTCCTGTGCCCCATGGCTGTCAGTGTGTGTTTGGCTGCAGCCCAGGGCCACGGCGCTGCTCGGCAGCCGCATGGCAGCCCCATGTCAGCCCCATGGCAGCCCCGGCCTTGGCCCTTCCCTGCCGGGACCCTCCCCCGGCCCGGCCCGGCCGCAGGACCCGGCCCGAAGTGGGCGCGGCGGCGGCAGAGGGAACCCGGCCCCGGGGATGGGCCCCGCCCGAGGCTTTGCAGGGCGCTTCGTGCCGGCTTTGCACAGCCTCGACCCACAGTGTCCCTTGGCTGTGCTGAGAAGGGTGAAAAAGCCTCTCGAGTTTAACCCAGCTGTGCAGCTCACGAGGGATCCCTGCACACCTTCCAGAGACACCAAAATACCCCTGTGTGTGCCCCACGAGGGATCCCTGCACACCTCACAGAAAACCCCCAAGTATCCCTGTGAGAGTCTCAGGAGGTGCAGGCGCAGCTGATGGCAGTGACGGAAATGTGCCCTCAGCCCAGGGACGCTCAGCATGGGCTCCCCCGGCCCCCCGGCCCCGCCGCTGGGCACAGCAGCCCCTCCCTGCCTGCCTCCTGCCTGCCCACACCGTGGGCCTCCACGGCTGCTGCCGGCCATGGAGCTCAGCCAGGGCTGCTGCCGTGTGGCCTTTGCTGGGGGTACCAGCCGGACACTGGTGTAACAACTGCATTTCTTTATTGCAACATAAAACACGGGCCAAGCCCTGCCCTGGCGGACACCTTTAGAACTCGCCGGGGTGCAGGACCCGGGGGCTCAGGGGATGAGGCTGTCCTTTCGGTTGTACGCGTGTTGGAATGGCAGCAGGGAGGCAGTGGTACGGCACCAGGGCACACGGGGGCAGACGTGAAGAGGTGGGATAAGATGTCCCATTCGTGCTGCCTGAGGAGTTTGGCTGCTCTTCTGAGGGTGCACAGGAGCACCTGTGGAGAGAGGAGTGGCTGAGGCCCCCAGCTGCACCTGGCACACAGGGACCCTCCTGCACAGCACGCCCAGAGCTGGCAAGGCTCCCCAGCACGGCTGGAGCTGCTGGCACAGCCTGGCCCAGCTGGACAGCTGCCCCTCAAGGCCCCAGCCAGCAGGGAATGGCTCTGGGCAGGCTCCCTGGCCAGGAGCGGCCCCAGAGCGCGTCTGCCTTTCAAGGGCAATCTCGTCCCCGCTCTTTCTCCTCCCCACCTTGCTTTGCCTCTGCCGCTGCTCCTGGGGCTGCTCTAGGCCAGGCAGCCTCAGTGGCAGCCAGCACTGGCTGCAGCCCCAGCGGGCTGCCCAGGACAAGGCCCAGCAATTAAGAGGCCAATTAAAGCACTGGGCAGCAGCAGAAGCCTCAGCAGAGTTATCTGGACAACCAGTGACTCCCTACAACTCCACAGCAGCCTCCCTGGGAATGTTTCCTGTCTAGCAACAGCCATCAAATGAAGCTGTTTGAGGGAAAGGAGAATAAAGCACTCACCATTTTCTCTTCCAGCAGTACCAGATTCCGGCAGAGCACGTTATCAGGAAAAGTGCCGCGCCAGCCACAATGCCCAATAACTTAATGAAACAACGTGGTCCCCAGCAGAAAGCTCCTCTCATGCCTCTCCACATGTTGTCAGCATGTGTTGTGGTCTCGGGAGCAATCTGTGGCATTGCAGCTGGGGGAGCAATGGGGAGCGTGAGCCCGTGCTGTGCTGCACTGCTGAGCTGGCAGCACGGTGCCTACGGCCAGGACGTTCTCTGTTCCCCCAGGGCTGGGGCCTGCAGGCACCTTGCCGCCCCGCGGCACAGAAGTGCTCAGTACCCACGTCCCCTGAGCCTGCTTGGGCTAATTAATCTCTGCTGTGCCCTTGCGTGGAGCATTCAGCAAAGGAACAGGCAAGGTCCTTTGTGTAGGCACACCTGTAACTCAACAGCCAGAGAAGCTTCTGTCATCTCTGCAGGTCTGCATGGGCAGCACGGAGCCGCAGGAGCAGTGAGGGGATCCCGCAGGGCGAGGGCACACACGTGCACGGCTCAG
>JAVTVJ010011288.1:0-23164 GCA_034509425.1 Eopsaltria australis | reverse complement strand
TCACCCAAAGAGCCGGGATGTCACAAACATTCACAGCTGATCAATGGCGACATCCCAGGAAACCCTGGGCTTCCAAGCAACTGGGATATCACAGACACTCACAACAGTTCCATGGCGACTTCCCAGGAGACCAAGGCTGACAAAGAGCCAGCATGTCACAGACACTCACACGCGTTCCATGGGGACATCCCGGGAATCCCCAGAGTGCCAAACACCAGAGATGCCACACACACTCACAGGGGCTCCATGCACACATCCCAGGGGTCCCCAAGCTTCCAAAGACCATGGTCATGTCACGCACACTCACAGGGGCTCCACACAGAAATGCCAGGATTTCCAAAGCTGCCAAACAGCCGGCATGTCACACACACTCACAGGGGATCCATGCACACATCCCACGTGTCCCCAGGCTCCCCAAGAGATGGGAAATCACAGACATTCACAGGGGCTCCAGACTGCCATCCCAGGAGCCCCCAGAGTGACAAAGAGCCAGGATGCAACACACACTAGCAGGAGCTCCATGCAGACACCCCATGAATCCACAGACTGCCAAAGAGCCGGCATGTCACACACACTCACAGTTGCTCAAGAGTGACATCCCAGGAGTGTCCAGGCTCCCAAAGAGCCACGATGTCACAGACACTCACAGCGGCTCCATGGTGAAATCCCAGGAGTCCCCAAGCTTCCAAAAACCTTCCATGCCACAGAAACTCACATGGGCTCCATAGCCACATCCCATGTGATCCCTGCCTGCCTAAGAGCCCAGATGTCACAGACTTTCACACGGCTTCCATGCTGATACCCCAGCAGTCCCCAGATTTCCAAGGAGCTAAGATGTCACAGAAATTCCAAGGGATTCCATGGTGACATCCCCGGACTTTGCAGGCAGCCAAAGAGCCAGCACCTCACAGACACTCGCAAGGCTTCAACGGCCTTATGCCCGCAATCCCCACAAGGCCAAAGAGCAGGGATGCCAAAGACACTCACAGGGCCTCCATGGGGACATCGCAGGAGTCCCAGGCTGCCAAAGAGACAGCATGTCACAGTTACCCAAAGGGGCCCCATGCGCACATCCCTGCCTTACCCTGTCTTCCAAAGAGCAGGGATGTCACAGACACTCACAGCTGCTCCATCAGGTCATGCCAGCAGTTCCCAGGCTGCCAAAGAGCCGGCATGTCACCGACACTCACAGGGGATCCAGGCAGACATGCCAGCTATGCCCAGACTCCTCAACAGCTGGGATGTCACAGACAATCACAGGGGCTACAGAGTGACATCCCAGGAGCCCCCAGAGTGCCAAAGAGCAAGGATGTCACAGACAATGCCAGCAGCTCCATTGAGACATCCCTCGAATCCACAGCCTGCCAAAGCACCGGCATGTCACAGTCGCTCACAGGGGCTCCAGACTGACATCCCACGAGTCCACAGGCTCTCAAACAGCCACGATGTAACAGACGCTCACAGGGGCTCCAGACTGACATCCCATGAGTCCACAGGCTCTCAAACAGCCACGATGTCACAGACACTCACAGGGGCTCCATCGGGACTTCCCTACTGTTCCCAATCACCCAAAGAGCCGGAATGTCACAAACATTCACAGCTGATCAATGGCGACATCCCAGGAGACCCTGGGCTTCCAAGCAACTGGGATATCACAGACACTCACAACAGTTCCATGGCGACTTCCCAGGAGACCCAAGGCTGACAAAGAGCCAGCATGTCACAGACACTCACACGGGTTCCATGGGGACATCCCGGGAATCCCCAGAGTGCCAAACACCAGAGATGCCACACACACTCACAGGGGCTCCATGCACACATCCCCGGGGTCCCCAAGCTTCCAAAGACCTTGGTCATGTCACGGACACTCACAGGGGCTCCACACAGAAATGCCAGGATTTCCAAAGCTGCCAAACAGCCGGCATGTCACACACACTCACAGGGGATCCATGCACACATCCCACGAATCCCCAGGCTCCCCAAGAGACGGAAAGTCACAGACATTCACAGGGGCTCCACACTGCCATCCCAGGAGCCCCCAGAGTGACAAAGAGCCAGGATGCAACACCCACTAGCAGGAGCTCCATGCAGACACCCCATGAATCCACAGACTGCCAAAGAGCCGGCATGTCACACACACTCACAGGTGCTCAAGAGTGACATCCCAGGAGTGTCCAGGCTCCCAAAGAGCCACGATGTCACAGACACTCACAGCGGCTCCATGGTGAAATCCCAGGAGTCCCCAAGCTTCCAAAACCTGCCATGCCACAGAAACTCACATGGGCTCCATAGCCAATCCATGTGATCCCTGCCTGCCTAAGAGCCCAATGTCACAGACTTTGCAACGCGGCTTCCATGCTGATACCCAGCAGTCCCGATTTCCAAGGAGCCTAAGATTCACAGAAATTCCAAGGGATTCATGGTGACATCCCGGACTTTTCCAGGAGCAAAGAGCCAGCACCTCACAGACACTCGCAAGGCTTCAACGGCCTTATGCCCGCAATCCCCACAAGGCCAAAGAGCAGGGATGCCAAAGACACTCACAGGGCCTCCATGGGGACATCGTAGGAGTCCCCAGGCTGCCAAAGAGACAGCATGTCACAGTTACCCAAAGGGGCCCCATGCGCACATCCCTGCCTTACCCTGTCTTCCAAAGAGAAGGGATGTCACAGACACTCACAGCTGCTCCATCAGGTCATGCCAGCAGTTCCCAGGCTGCCAAAGAGCCGGCATGTCACCGACACTCACAGGGGATCCAGGCAGACATCCCAGCTATGTCCAGACTCCTTAACAGCTGGGATGTCACAGACATTCACAGGGGCTGCAGAGTGACATCCCAGGAGCCCCCAGAGTGCCAAAGAGCCAGGATGTCACAGACAATGCCAGCAGCTCCATGGAGACATCCCTCGAATCCACAGGCTGCCAAAGCACCGGCATGTCACAGACACTCACAGGGGCTCCAGACTGACATCCCACGAGTCCACAGGCTCTCAAACAGCCACGATGTCACAGACGCTCACAGGGGCTCCAGACTGACATCCCATGAGTCCACAGGCTCTCAAACAGCCACGATGTCACAGACACTCACAGGGGCTCCATCGGGACTTCCCTACTGTTCCCAATCACCCAAAGAGCCGGGATGTCACAAACATTCACAGCTGATCAATGGCGACATCCCAGGAGACCCCGGGCTTCCAAGCAACTGGGATATCACAGACACTCACAACAGTTCCATGGCGACTTCCCAGGAGACCCAAGGCTGACAAAGAGCCAGCATGTCACAGACACTCACACGGGTTCCATGGGGACATCCCAGGAATCCCCAGAGTGCCAAACACCAGAGATGCCACACACACTCACAGGGGCTCCATGCACACATCCCAGGGGTCCCCAAGCTTCCAAAGACCTTGGTCATGTCACGGACACTCACAGGGGCTCCACACAGAAATGCCAGGATTTCCAAAGCTGCCAAAGAGCCGGCATGTCACACACACTCACAGGGGATCCATGCACACATCCCACGTATCCCCAGGCTCCCCAAGAGACGGAAAGTCACAGACATTCACAGGGGCTCCACACTGCCATCCCAGGAGCCCCCAGAGTGACAAAGAGCCAGGATGCAACACACACTAGCAGGAGCTCCATGCAGACACCCCATGAATCCACAGACTGCCAAAGAGCCGGCATGTCACACACACTCACAGGTGCTCAAGAGTGACATCCCAGGAGTGTCCAGGCTCCCAAAGAGCCACGATGTCACAGACACTCACAGCGGCTCCATGGTGAAATCCCAGGAGTCCCCAAGCTTCCAAAAACCTGCCATGCCTCAGAAACTCACATGGCCTCCATAGCCACATCCCATGTGATCCCTGCCTGCCTAAGAGCCCAGATGTCACAGATTTTCATGCGGCTTCAATGCTGATATCCCAGCAGTCCCCAGATTTCCAAGGAGCTAAGATGTCACAGAAATTCCAAGGGATTCCATGGTGACATCCCCGGACTTTCCAGGCAGCCAAAGACCCAGCACCTCACAGACACTCGCAAGGCTTCAACGGCCTTATGCCCGCAATCCCCACAAGGCCAAAGAGCAGGGATGCCAAAGACACTCACAGGGCCTCCATGGGGACATCGCAGGAGTCCCCAGGCTGCCAAAGAGACAGCATGTCACAGTTTCCCAAAGGGGCCCCATGCGGACATCCCTGCCTTACCCTGTCTTCCAAAAAGCAGGGATGTCACAGACACTCACAGCTGCTCCATGGGGTCATGCCAGCAGTGCCCAGGCTGCCAAAGAGCCGGCATGTCACCGACACTCACAGGGGATCCAGGCAGACATGCCAGCTATGCCCAGACTCCTCAACAGCTGGGATGTCACTGACATTCACAGGGGCTACAGAGTGACACCCCAGGAGCCCCCAGAGTGCCAAAGAGCCAGGATGTCACAGACAATGCCAGCAGCTCCATGGAGACATCCCTCGAATCCACAGCCTGCCAAAGGACCGGCATGTAACAGACGCTCACAGGGGCTCCAGACTGACATCCCACAAGTCCACAGGCTCTCAAACAGCCACGATGTCACAGACACGCACAGGGTCTCCATCGGGACTTCCCTACTGTTCCCAATCACCCAAAGAGCCGGGATGTCACAAACAGTCACAGCTGATCAATGGCGACATCCCAGGAGACCCCGGGCTTCCAAGCAACTGGGATATCACAGACACTCACAACAGTTCCATGGCGACTTCCCAGGAGACCCAAGGCTGACAAAGAGCCAGCATGTCACAGAAACTCACACGGGTTCCATGGGGACATCCCGGAAATCCCCAGAGTGCCAAACACCAGAGATGCCACACACACTCACAGGGGCTCCATGCACACATCCCAGGGGTCCCCAAGCTTCCAAAGACCTTGGTCATGACACGGACACTCACAGGGGCTCCACACAGAAATGCCAGGATTTCCAAAGCTGCCAAAGAGCCGGCATGTCACACACACTCACAGGGGATCCATGCACTCATCCCACGTATCCCCAGGCTCCCCAAGAGACGGAAAGTCACAGACATTCACAGGGGCTCCACACTGCCATCCCAGGAGCCCCCAGAGTGACAAAGAGCCAGGATGCAACACACACTAGCAGGAGCTCATGCAGACACCCCATGAATCCACAGACTGCCAAAGAGCCGGCATGTCACACACACTCACAGGTGCTCAAGAGTGACATCCCAGGAGTGTCCAGGCTCCCAAAGAGCCACGATGTCACAGACACTCACAGCGGCTCCATGGTGAAATCCCAGGAGTCCCCAAGCTTCCAAAAACCTGCCATGCCACAGAAACTCACATGGCCTCCATAGCCACATCCCATGTGATCCCTGCCTGCCTAAGAGACCAGATGTCACAGACTTTCTCGCGGCGTCCATGCTGATACCCCAGCAGTCCCCAGATTTCCAAGGAGCTAAGATGTCACAGAAATTCCAAGGGATTCCATGGTGACATCCCCGGACTTTGCAGGCAGCCAAAGACCCAGCACCTCACAGACACTCGCAAGGCTTCAACGGCCTTATACCCGCAATCCCCACAAGGCCAAAGAGCAGGGATGTCAAAGACACTCACAGGGCCTCCATGGGGACATCGCAGGAGTCCCCAGGCTGCCAAAGAGACAGCATGTCACAGTTACCCACAGGGGCCCCATGCGGACATCCCTGCCTTACCCTCTCTTCCAAAAAGCAGGGATGTCACAGACACTCACAGCTCCTCCTCAGGTCGCCAGCAGTGGCCCAGCGCTGCCAAAGAGCCGGCATGTCACCGACACTCACAGGGAGATCCATGCCAGACAGCCAGCTTGCCCAGACTCCCTCCAACAGGCTGGATTCACAGACATTCACAGGGACAGAGATGACAATCCAGGAGCCCCAGAGTGCCAAAGACCAGGATGTCACAGACAATGCCCAGCAGCTCCATGGAGACATCCCTCGAATCCACAGGTGCCAAAGCACCGGCATGTCACAGACACTCACAGGGATCCAGACTGACATCCCACGAGTCCCACAGGCTCCAAACAAGCCCCACGATGTCCACAGACACTCACAGGGCTCCATCGGGACTTCCCAGCTGTCCCCAGTCACCCAAAGAGCCGGGATGTCACAAACATTCACAGCTGATCAATGGCGACATCCCAGGAGACCCCGGGCTTCCAAGCAACTGGGATATCACAGACACTCACAACAGTTCCATGGCGACTTCCCTGGAGACCCAAGGCTAACAAAGAGCCAGCATGTCACAGACACTCACACGCGTTCCATGGGGACATCCCGGGAATCCCCAGAGTGCCAAACACCAGAGATGCCACACACACTCACAGGGGCTCCAGGCACACATCCCAGGGGTCCCCAAGCTTCCAAAGACCTTGGTCATGTCACGGACACTCACAGGGGCTCCACACAGAAATGCCAGGATTTCCAAAGCTGCCAAAGAGCTGGCATGTCACACACACTCACAGGGGATCCATGCACACATCCCACGTATCCCCAGGCTCCCCAAGAGACGGAAATTCACAGACATTCACAGGGGCTCCACACTGCCATCCCAGGAGCCCCCAGAGTGACAAAGAGCCAGGATGCAACACACACTAGCAGGAGCTCCATGCAGACACCCCATGAATCCACAGACTGCCAAAGAGCCGGCATGTCACACACACTCACAGGCGCTCAAGAGTGACATCCCAGGAGTGTCCAGGCTCCCAAAGAGCCACGATGTCACAGACACTCACAGCGGCTCCATGCTGAAATCCCAGGAGTCCCCAAGCGTCCAAAAACCTGCCATGCCACAGAAACTCACATGGGCTCCATAGCCACATCCCATGTGATCCCTGCCTGCCTAAGAGCCCAGATGTCACAGACTTTCACGCGGCTTCCATGCTGATACCCAAGCAGTCCCCAGATTTCCAAGGAGCTAAGATGTCACAGAAATTCCAAGGGATTCCATGGTGACATCCCCGGACTTTCCAGGCAGCCAAAGAGCCAGGACCTCACAGAAACTCACACGGGTTCTACGGGCTTCTGCCCGCAATCCCCACAATGCCAAAGAGCAGGGATGTCAAAGACACTCACAGGGCCTCCATGGGGACATCGCAGGAGTCCCCAGGCTGCCAAAGAGACAGCATGTCACAGTTACCCACAGGGGCCCCATGCGCACATCCCTGCCTTACCCTGTCTTCCAAAGAGCAGGGATGTCACAGACAGTCACAGCTGCTCCATCGGGTCATGCCAGCAGTTCCCAGGCTGCCAAAGAGCCGGCATGTCACCGACACTCACAGGGGATCCATGCAGACATGCCAGCTATGCCCAGACTCCTCAACAGCTGGGATGTCACAGACATTCACAGGGGCTACAGAGTGACATCCCAGGAGCCCCCAGAGAGCCAAAGAGCCAGGATGTCACAGACAATGCCAGCAGCTCCATGAGGACATGCCTCGAATCCACAGGCTGCCAAAGCACCGGCATGTCACAGACACTCACAGGGGCTCCAGACTGACATCCCACAGGTCCACAGGCTCTCAAACAGCCACGATGTCACAGACGCTCACAGGGGCTCCAGACTGACATCCCATGAGTCCACAGGCTCTCAAACAGCCACGATGTCACAGACACTCACAGGGGCTCCATCGGGACTTCCCTACTGTTCCCAATCACCCAAAGAGCCGGGATGTCACAAACATTCACAGCTGATCAATGGCAACATCCCAGTAGACCCTGGGCTTCCAAGCAACTGGGATATCACAGACACTCACAACAGTTCCATGGCGACTTCCCAGGAGACCCAAGGCTGACAAAGAGCCAGCATGTCACAGAAACTCACACGGGTTCCATGGGGACATCCCGAGAATCCCCAGAGTGCCAAACACCAGAGATGCCACACACACTCACAGGGGCTCCATGCACACATCCCAGGGGTCCCCAAGCTTCCAAAGACCTTGGTCATGTCACGGACACTCACAGGGGCTCCACACAGAAATGCCAGGATTTCCAAAGCTGCCAAAGAGCCGGAATGTCACACACACTCACAGGGGATCCATGCACACATCCCACGTATCCCCAGGCTCCCCAAGAGACGGGAAGTCACAGACATTCACAGGGGCTCCAGACTGCCATCCCAGGAGCCCCTCAGAGTGACAAAGAGCCAGGATGCAACACACACTAGCAGGAGCTCCATGCAGACACCCCATGAATCCACAGACTGCCAAAGAGCCGGCATGTCACACACACTCACAGGTGCTCAAGAGTGACATCCCAGGAGTGTCCAGGCTCCCAAAGAGCCACGATGTCACAGACACTCACAGCGGCTCCATGGTGAAATCCCAGGAGTCCCCAAGCTTCCAAAAAACCTGCCATGCCACAGAAACTCACATGGGCTCCATAGCCACATCCCATGTGATCCCTGCCTGCCTAAGAGCCCAGATGTCACAGACTTTCACGCGGCTTCCATGCTGATACCCCAGCAGTCCCCAGATTTCCAAGGATCTAAGATGTCACAGAAATTCCAAGGGATTCCATGGTGACATCCCCGGACTTTCCAGGCAGCCAAAGAGCCAGCACCTCACAGACACTCGCAAGGCTTCAACGGCTTTATGCCCGCAATCCCCACAAGGCCAAAGAGCAGGGATGTGAAAGACACTCACAGGGCCTCCATGGGGACCTCGCAGGAGTCCCCAGGCTGCCAAAGAGACAGCATGGCACAGTTACCCAAAGGGGCCCCATGCGGACATCCCTGCCTTACCCTGTCTTCCAAAGAGCAGGGATGTCACAGACACTCACAGCTGCTCCATCGGGTCATGCCAGCGTGCCCAGGCTGCCAAAGAGCCCGGCATGTCACGACACTTCACAGGGGATCCATGCAGACATGCCAGCTATGGCCAGACTCCTCAACAGCTGGGATGTCACAGACATTCAACAGGGGCCTGCAGAGTGACATCGCCCAGAGCCCCCAGAGTGCCAAGAGCCAGGATGTCACAAGAACAATGCCAGCAGCTCCACGGAGACATCCCTCGAATCCACAGGCTGCCAAAGCACCAGCATGTCACAGACACAGGGGCTCCAGACTGACATCCCACAAGTCCACAGGCTCTCAAACAGCCAAGATGTCACAGACACTCACAGGGGCTCCATCGGGACTTCCCTGCTGTCCCCAGTCACCCAAAGAGCCGGGATGTCACAAACATTCACAGCTGATCAATGGCGACATCCCAGGAGACGCCGGGCTTCCAAGCAACTGGGATATCACAGACACTCACAACAGTTCCATGGCGACTTCCCAGGAGACCCAAGGCTGACAAAGAGCCAGCATGTCACAGACACTCACACGGGTTCCATGGGGACATCCCGGGAATCCCAAGAGTGCCAAACACCAGAGATGCCACACACACTCACAGGGGCTCCATGCACACATCCCAGGGGTCCCCAAGTTGCCAAAGAGCTGGCATGTCACACACACTCACAGGGGATCCATGCACACATCCCACGTATCCCAAGGCTCCCCAAGAGACGGGAAGTCACAGACATTCACAGGGGCTCCAGACTGCCATCCCAGGAGCCCCCAGAGCACCAAAGAGCCAGGATGCAACACACACTAGCAGGAGCTCCATGCAGACACCCCATGAATCCACAGACTGCCAAAGAGCCGGCATGTCACACACACTCACAGGTGCTCAAGAGTGACATCCCAGGAGTGTCCAGGCTCCCAAACAGCCACGATGTCACAGACACTCACAGCAGCTCCATGGTGAAATCCCAGGAGTCCCCAAGCTTCCAAAAACCTGCCATGCCACAGAAACTCACATGGGCTCCATAGCCACAGCCCATGTGATCCCTGCCTGCCTAAGAGCCCAGATGTCACAGACTTTCATGCGGCTTCCATGCTGATACCCCAGCAGTCCCCAGATTTCCAAGGAGCTAAGATGTCACAGAAATTCCAAGGGATTCCATGGTGACATCCCAGGACTTTCCAGGCAGCCAAAGAGCCAGGACCTCACAGACACTACAAGGCTTCAACGGCCTTATGCCCGCAATCCCCACAAGGCCAAAGAGCAGGGATGTCAAAGACACTCACAGGGCCTCCATGGGGACATCGCAGGAGTTCCCCAGCTGCCAAAGAGGACAGCAGCACAGTTACCCAAAGGGGCCCCATGCGGACATCCCTGCCTTACCCTGTCTTCCAAAGAGCAGGGATGTCACAGACACTCACAGCTGCTCCATCGGTTCATGCCAGCAGTGCCCAGGCTGCCAAAGAGCCGGCATGTCACCGACACTCACAGGGGATCCATGCAGACATGCCAGCTATGCCCAGACTCCTCAACAGCTGGGACATCACAGACATTCACAGGGGCTGCAGAGTGACATCCCAGGAGCCCCCAGAGTGCCAAAGAGCCAGGATGTCACAGACAATGCCAGCAGCTCCATGGAGACATCCCTCGAATCCACAGGCTGCCAAAGCACCGGCAAGTCACAGACACTCACAGGGGCTCCAGACTGACATCCCCACAAGTCTCCACAGGCTCTCAAACAGCCCACGCATGTCACAGACACTCACAGGGGCTCCATGGATGAAATCCCAGGAGTCCCAAGCTCCACAAAACCTGCCATTCCACAAAACTACATGGGCCTCCATAGCCACATCCCTATGGCATTCCCTGCCTGCCTAAAGAGCCCAGATGTCACAGAACTTCACGCGGCTCCATGCTGATACCCAAGCAGTCCCCAGATTTCCAAGGAGCTAAGATGTCACAGAAATTCCAAGGGATTCCATGGTGACATCCCCGGACTTTCCAGGCAGCCAAAGAGCCAGGACCTCACAGACACTACAAGGCTTCAACGGCCTTATGCCCGCAATCCCCACAAAGCCAAAGAGCAGGGATGTCAAAGACACTCACAGGGCCTCCATGGGGACATCGCAGGAGTCCCCAGGCTGACAAAGAGACAGCATGTCACAGTTACCGAAGCGGCCCCATGCGGACATCCCTGCCTTACCCTGTCTTCCAAAAAGCAGGGATGTCACAGACACTCACAGCTGATCCATCGGATCATGCCAGCAGTTCCCAGGCTGCCAAAGAGCCGGCATGTCACCGACACTCACAGGGGATCCATGCAGACATGCCAGCTATGCCCAGACTCCTCAACAGCTGGGACATCACAGACATTCACAGGGGCTGCAGAGTGACATCCCAGGAGCCCCCAGAGCGCCAAAGCGCCAGCATGTCACAGACAATGCCAGCAGCTCCATGGAGACATCCCTCGAATCCACTGGCTGCCAAAGCACCGGCATGTCACAGACACTCAGAGGGGCTCCAGACTGACATCCCACAAGTCCACAGGCTCTCAAACAGCCACGATGTCACAGACAGTCACAGGGGCTCCATCGGGACTTCCCTGCTGTCCCCAGTCACCCAAAGAGCCGGGATGTCACAAACATTCACAGCTGATCAATGGCGACATCCCAGGAGACCCGGGCTTCCAAGCAACTGGGATATCACAGACACTCACAACAGTTCCATGGCGACTTCCCAGGAGACCCAAGGCTGACAAAGAGCCAGCATGTCACAGACACTCACACGGGTTCCATGGGGACATCCCGGGAATCCCCAGAGTGCCAAACACCAGAGATGCCACACACACTCACAGGGGCTCCATGGTGACATCCCAGGGGTCCCCAAGCTGCCAAACCTCGGCCATGTCACTGACACTCACAGGGGCTCCATGTACACATCCCAGGTGTCCCCAAGCTGCCACAGAGCTGGCATGTCACACACACTCACAGGGGATCCATGCACACATCCCACCTATCCCCAGGCTCCCCAAGAGACGGGAAGTCACAGACATTCACAGGGGCTCCAGACTGCCATCCCAGGAGCCCTCAGAGTGACAAAGAGCCAGGTTGCAACACACACTAGCAGGGGCTCCATGCAGAAACCCCGATGAATCCACAGACTGCCAAAGAGCCGGCATGTTCACCACACACTCACAGGTGTCTAGAGTGACATCCCAGGAGTGTCAGGCTCCCAAAGAGCCACGATGTCACAGACACTCACAGCAAGCACCATGCAGACATCCAGTGTTCCAGGCCTCTCTAAGAGCTTGCCTCGATGTCACAGACACTCACAGCGCTCCATGCGTGAAATCCCAGGAGTCCCCGCTTTCCAAAAAACCTGCCATGCCACAGGAAACTCACATGGGCTCATAGCCGCAGCCCATGTGATCCCTTGCCTGCCCTAAGAGCCCAGTCATGTCACAGACTTTCACGCGGCGTCCATGCTGATACCCCAGCAGTCCCCAGATTTCCAAGGAGCTAAGATGTCACAGAAATTCCAAGGGATTCCATGGTGACATCCCTGGACTTTCCAGGCAGCCAAAGAGCCAGGACCTCACAGACACTCGCAAGGCTTCAACGGCCTTATGCCCGCAAGTCTCACAAGGCCAAAGAGGAGGGATGTCAAAGTCACTCACAGGGCCTCCATGGGGACATCGCAGGAGTCCCCAGGCTGCCAAAGAGAGAGCATGTCACAGACACTCACACGGGTTCCATGGGGACATCCCGGGAATCCCCAGAGTGCCAAACACCAGAGATGCCACACACACTCACAGGGGCGCAATGGGGACATCCCAGGGATCCCCAAGCTGCCAAAGAGCTGGCATGTCACACACACTCACAGGGGATCCATGCACACATCCCAGGTGTCCCCAGGCTCCCCAAGAGACGGGAAGTCACAGACATTCACAGGGGCTCCAGACTGCCATCCCAGGAGCCCCCAGAGCACCATAGAGCCAGGATGCAGCACACACTAGCAGGAGCTCCATGCACACACCCCATGAATCCACAGACTGCCAAAGAGCTGGCATGTCACACACACTCAGAGGTGCTCAAGAGTGACATCCCAGGAGTGTCCAGGCTCCCAAAGAGCCACGATGTCACAGACACTCACAGCGGCTCCATGGTGAAATCCCAGGAGTCCCCAAGCTTCCAAAAACCTGCCATGCCACAGAAACTCACATGGGCTCCATAGCCACAGCCCATGTGATCCCCGCCTTCCTAAGAGCCCAGATGTCACAGACTTTCACGCGGCTTCCATGCTGATATCCCAGCAGTCCCCAGATTTCCAAGGAGCTAAGATGTCACAGAAATTCCAAGGGATTCCATGGTGACATCCCCGGACTTTCCAGGCAGCCAAAGAGCCAGGACCTCACAGACACTCGCAAGGCTTCAACGGCCTTATGCCCGCAATCCCCACAATGCCAAAGAGCAGGGATGTCAAAGACACTCACAGGGCCTCCATGCGGACATCGCAGGAGTCCCCAGGCTGCCAAAGAGACAGCATGGCACAGTTACCCAAAGGGGCCCCATGCGGACATCCCTGCCTTACCCTGTCTTCCAGAGAGCAGGGATGTCACAGACACTCACAGCTGCTCCATCGAGTCATGCCAGCAGTGCCCAGGCTGCCAAAGAGCCGGCATGTGACCGACACTCACAGGGGATCCATGCAGACATGCCAGCTATGCCCAGACTCCTCAACAGCTGGGACATCACAGACATTCACAGGGGCTGCAGACTGACATCCCAGGAGCCCCCAGAGCGCCAAAGAGCCAGGATGTCACAGACAATGCCAGCAGCTCCAGGGAGACATCCCTCGAATCCACTGGCTGCCAAAGCACCGGCATGTCACAGACACTCAGAGAGGCTCCAGACTGACATCCCATGAGTCCACAGGCTCTCAAACAGCCACGATGTCACAGACACTCACAGGGCCTCCATCGGGACTTCCCTGCTGTCCCCAGGCACCCAAAGAGCCGGGATGTCACAAACATTCACAGCTGATCAATGGCGACATCCCAGGAGACCCCGGGCTTCCAAGCAAGTGGGATATCACAGACACTCACAACAGTTCCATGGCCACTTCCCAGGAGACCCGAGGCTGACAAAGAGCCAGCATGTCACAGACACTCACACGGGTTCCATGGGGACATCCCGGGAATCCCCAGAGTGCCAAACACCAGAGATGCCACACACACTCACAGGGGCTCCATGGGGACATCCCAGGGGTCCCCAAGCTGCCAAACCTCGGCCATGTCACTGACACTCACAGGGGCTCCATGCACACATCCCAGGGATCCCCAAGGTGCCAAAGAGCTGGCATGTCACACACACTCACAGGGCATCCATGCACACATCCCACGTATCCCAGGCTCCCCAAGAGACGGGAAGTCACAGACATTCACAGGGGCTCCAGACTGCCATCCCAGGAGCCCCCAGAATGACAAAGAGCCAGGATGCAACACACACTAGCAGGAGCTCCATGCAGACACCCCATGAATCCACAGACTGCCAAAGAGCCGGCATGTCACACACACTCACAGTTGCTCAAGAGTGACATCCCAGGAGTGTCCAGGCTCCCAAAGAGCCACGATGTCACAGACACTCACAGCAGCACCATGAAGACATCCAAGGTGTTCTCAGGCTCTCTAAGAGCTGCGATGTCACAGACACTCACAGCGGCTCCATGGTGAAATCCCAGGAGTCCCCAAGCTTCCAAAAAACTGCCATGCCACAGAAACTCACATGGGCTCCATAGCCACAGCCCATGTGATCCCTGCCTGCCTAAGAGCCCAGATGTCACAGACTTTCACGCGGCTTCCATGCTGATACCCCAGCAGTCCCCAGATTTCCAAGGAGCTAAGATGTCACAGAAATTCCAAGGGATTCCATGGTGACATCCCTGGACTTTCCAGGCAGCCAAAGAGCCAGGACCTCACAGACACTATAAGGCTTCAACGGCCTTATGCCCGGAATTCTCACAAGGCCAAAGAGGAGGGATGTCAAAGTCACTCACAGGGCCTCCATGGGGACATCGCAGGAGTCCCCAGGCTGCCAAAGAGACAGCATGGCACAGTTACCCAAGGGGACCCCATGCGGACATCCCTGCCTTACCCTGTCTTCCAAAAAGCAGGGATGTCACAGACACTCCCAGGTGCTCCATCTGGTCATGCCAGCAGTGCCCAGGCTGCCAAAGACCCGGCATGTCACCGACACTCACAGGGGATCCATGCAGACATGCCAGCTATGCCCAGACTCCTCAACAGCTGGGATGTCACAGACATTCACAGGGGCTGCAGAGTGACATCCCACAAGTCCACAGGCTCTCAAACAGCCACGATGTCACAGACACTCACAGGGGCTCCAGACTGACATCCCACAAGTCCACAGGCTCTCAAACAGCCACGATGTCACAGACACTCACAGGGGCTCCATCAGGACTTCCCTGCTGTCCCCAGTCACCCAAAGAGCCGGGATGTCACAAACATTCACAGCTGATCAATGGCGACATCCCAGGAGACCCCGGGCTTCCAAGCAACTGGGATATCACAGACACTCACAAACAGGTTCCATGCGCGACTTCCCAGGAGGACCCAGGACTGACAAAGAGCCAGCATGTCACAGACACTCACACGCGTTCCATGGGGACATCCTGGGAATCCCCAGAGTGCCAAACACCAGAGATGCCACACACACTCACAGGGGCTCCATGGGGACATCCCAGCGGTCCCCAAGCTGCAAAACCTCGGCCATGTCACTGACACTCACAGGGGCTCCATGCACACATCCCAGGGGTCCCCAAGCTGCCAAAGAGCCGGCATGTCACACACACTCACAGGGCATCCATGCACACATCCCAGGGATCCTCAAGCTGCCAAAGAGCTGGCATGTCACACACTCACAGGGGATCCATGCACACATCCCAGGTGTCCCCAGGCTCCCCAAGAGATGGGACGTCACAGACATTCACAGGGGCTCCAGACTGCCATCCCAGGAGCCCCCAGAGCACCAAAGAGCCAGGATGCAGCACACACTAGCAGGAGCTCCATGCAGACACCCCATGAATCCACAGACTGCCAAAGAGCCGGCATGTCACACACACTCACAGGTGCTCAAGAGTGACATCCCAGGAGTGTCCAGGCTCCCAAACAGCCACGATGTCACAGACACTCACAGCGGCTCCATGGTGAAATCCCAGGAGTCCCCAAGCTTCCAAAAACCTGCCATGCCACAGAAACTCACATGGGCTCCATAGCCACAGCCCATGTGATCCCCGCCTTCCTAAGGGCCCAGATGTCACAGACTTTCATACGGCTTCGATGCTGATATCCCAGCAGTCCCCAGATTTCCAAGGAGCTAAGATGACACTGAAATTCCAAGGGATTCCATGGTGACATCCCCGGACTTCCCAGGCAGCCAAAGAGCCAGGACCTCACAGACACTACAAGGCTTCAACGGCCTTATGCCCGCAATCCCCACAAGGCCAAAGAGCACGGATGTCAAAGACACTCACAGGGCCTCCATGGGGACATCGCAGGAGTCCCCAGGCTGCCAAAGAGACAGCATGTCACAGTTACCGAAGGGGACCCCATGCGGACATCCCTGCCTTACCCTGTCTTCCAAAGAGCAGGGATGTCAGAGACACTCACAGCTCCTCCATCGGGTCATGCCAGCAGTGCCCAGGCTGCCAAAGAGCCGGCATGTCACCGACACTCACAGGGGATCCATGCAGACATGCCAGCTATGCCCAGACTCCTCAACAGCTGGGATGTCACAGACATTCACAGGGGCTGCAGAGTGACATCCCAGGAGCCCCCAGAGCGCCGAAGAGCCAGGATGTCACAGACAATGCCAGCAGCTCCACGGAGACATCCCTCGAAACCACAGGCTGCCAATGCACCGGCATGTCACAGACACTCACAGGGGCTCCAGACTGACATCCCACAAGTCCACAGGCTCTCAAACAGCCACGATGTCACAGACACTCACAGGGGCTCCATCGTGACTTCCCTGCTGTCCCCAGTCACCCAAAGAGCCGGGATGTCACAAACATTCACAGCTGATCAATGGCGACATCCCAGGAGACCCCGGGCTTCCAAGCAACTGGGATATCACAGACACTCACAACAGTTCCATGGCGACTTCCCTGGAGACCCAAGGCTGACAAAGAGCCAGCATGTCACAGACACTCACACGGGTTCCATGGGGACATCCCGGGACTCCCCAAAGTGCCAAACACCAGAGATGCCACACACACTCACAGGGGCTCCATGGGGACATCCCAGGGGTCCCCAAGCTGCCAAACCTCGGCCATGTCCCTGACAATCACAGGGGCTCATGGCACACAACCAGCGATCCCCAAGCTGCCCAAAGAGCCGCGCATGTCACACACACTCACAGGCGCATCATGCACCAAACATCCCACGTATCCCCAGGCTCCCCATAGAGACGGGGAAAGTAAACAGACATTCACAGGGCTTCTAGACTTGCCATCCCAGGGCCCCAGAGCACCAAAGAGCCAGGATGCAACACACACTAGCAGGAGCTCCATGCAGACACCCCATGAATCCACAGACTGCCAAAGAGCCGGCATGTCACACACACTCACAGGTGCTCAAGAGTGACATCCAAGGAGTGTCCAGGCTCCCAAAGAGCCACGATGTCACAGACACTCACAGCGGCTCCATGGTGAAATCCCAGGAGTCCCCAAGCTTCAAAAAACCTGCCATGTCACAGAAACTCACATGGGCTCCATAGCCACATCCCATGTGATCCCTGCCTGCCTAAGAGCCCAGATGTCACAGACTTTCACGCGGCTTCCAGGCTGATACCCCAGCAGTCCCCAGATTTCCAAGGAGCTAAGATGTCACAGAAATCCCAAGGGATTCCATGGTGACATCCCCGGACTTTCCAGGCAGCCAAAGAGCCAGGACCTCACAGACACTCGCAAGGCTTCAACGGCCTTATGCCCGCAATCCCCACAATGCCAAAGAGCAGGGATGTCAAAGACACTCACAGGGCCCATGGGGACATCGCAGGAGTCCCCAGGCTGCCAAAGAGACAGCATGTCACAGTTACCCAAAGGGACCCCATGTGCACATCCCTGCCTTACCCTGTCTTCCAAAGAGCAGGGATGTCACACACACTCACAGCTGCTCCATCGGGTCATGCCAGCAGTTCCCAGGCTGCCAAAGAGCCGGCATGTCACCGACACTCACAGGGGATCCATGCAGACATGCCAGCTATGCCCAGACTCCTCAACAGCTGGGATGTCACAGACATTCAGAGGGGCTGCAGAGTGACATCCCAGGAGCCCCCAGAGTGCCAAAGAGCCAGCATGTCACAGACAATGCCAGCAGCTCCATGGAGACATCCCTCGAATCCACAGGCTGCCAAAGCACCAGCATGTCACAGACACTCACAGGGGCTCCAGACTGACATCCCACGAGTCCACAGGCTCTCAAACAGCCACGATGTCACAGACACTCACAGGGGCTCCATCGGGACTTCCCTGCTGTCCCCAGTCACCCAAAGAGCTGGGATGTCACAAACATTCACAGCTGATCAATGGCGACATCCCAGGAGACCCCGGGCTTCCAAGCAACTGGGATATCACAGACACTCACAACAGTTCCATGGCGACTTCCCAGGAGACCCGAGGCTGACAAAGAGCCAGCATGTCACAGACACTCACACGGGTTCCATGGGGACATCCCGGGAATACCCAGAGTGCCAAACACAAGAGATGCCACACACACTCATAGGGGCTCCATGCACACATCCCAGGGATCCCCAAGCTGCCACAGAGCTGGCATGTCACACACACTCACAGAGCATCCATGCACACATCCCACGTATCCCCAGGCTCCCCAAGAGATGGGAAGTCACAGACATTCACAGGGGCTCCAGACTGCCATCCCAGGAGCCCCCAGAGCACCAAAGAGCCAGGATGCAACACACACTAGCATGAGCTCCATGCAGACACCCCATTGAATCCACAGACTGCCAAAAGAGCCGGCATTGTTCACACACACTCCACAGGTGCTCAAGAGTGACAATACCCAGGGGACGCTGTCCAGGCTCCCAAAGAGCCACGATGTCACAACACTCAACAGCAGCTCCATGGTGAATCCCAGGAGTCCCCAAGCTTCCAAAAACCTGCCATGCCCACAGAACTCACATGCGGCTCCATAAGCACAGGCCCTGTGATCCCTGCCTGCCTAAGAGCGCCAGATGTCACAACTTTCACGCGGCTTCCATGCTGATATCCAGCAGTCCCCAGATTTCCAAGCGAGCTAAGATGTCACAGAAAATTTCAAGCGGATCCATGGGGTGACATCCCCGGACTTTCCAGGCAGCCAAAGAGCCAGGACCTCACAGACACTACAAGGCTTCAACGGCCTTATGCCCGCAATCCCCACAAGGCCAAAGAGCAGGGATGTCAAAGACACTCACAGGGCCTCCTTGGGGACATCGCAGGAGTCCCCAGGCTGCCAAAGAGACAGCATGTCACAGTTATCCAAGGGGACCCCATGCGGACATCCCTGCCTTACCCTGTCTTCCAAAAAGCAGGGATGTCACAGACACTCCCAGGTGCTCCATCAGGTCATGCCAGCAGTGCCCAGGCTGCCAAAGAGCCGGCATGTCACCGACACTCACAGGGGATCCATGCAGACATGCCATCTATGCCCAGACTCCTCAACAGCTGGGACATCACAGACATTCACAGGGGCTGCAGAGTGACATCCCAGGAGCCCCCAGAGCGCCAAAGAGCCAGGATGTCACAGACAATGCCAGGAGCTCCACGGAGACATCCCTCGAATCCACTGGCTGCCAAAGCACCGGCATGTCACAGACACTCAGAGGGGCTCCAGACTGACATCCCACGAGTCCACAGGCTCTCAAACAGCCACGATGTCACAGACACTCACAGGGGCTCCATTGGGACTTCCCTGCTGTCCCCAGGCACCCAAAGAGCCGGGATGTCACAAACATTCACAGCTGATCAATGGCAACATCCCAGGAGACCCCGGGCTTCCAAGCAACTGGGATATCACAGACACTCACAACAGTTCCATGGCGACTTCCCAGGAGACCCAAGGCTGACAAAGAGCCAGCATGCCACACACACTCGCAGCGGCTCCATGGGGACATCCCAGCGGTCCCCAAGCTGCCAAACCTCGGCCATGTCACTGACACTCACAGGGGCTCCATGCACACATCCCAGGGATCCCCAAGCTGCCAAAGAGCCGGCATGTCACACACACTCACAGGGCATCCGTGCACACATCCCACCTATCCCCAGGCTCCCCATAAGACGGGAAGTCACAGACATTCACAGGGGCTCTAGACTGCCATCCCAGGAGCCCCCAGAGTGACAAAGAGCCAGGATGCAACACACACTAGCAGGAGCTCCATGCAGAAACCCCATGAATCCACAGACTGCCAAAGAGCCGGCATGTCACACACACTCACAGGTGCTCAAGAGTGACATCCCAGGAGTGCCCAGACTCCCAAAGAGCCACAATGTCACAGACACTCACAGCAGCACCATGCAGACATCCAAGGTGTTCTCAGGCTCTCTAAGAGCTGCGATGTCACAGACACTCACAGCGGCTCCATGGTGAAATCCCAGGAGTCCCCAAGCTTCCAAAAACCTGCCATGTCACAGAAACTCACATGGGCTCCATAGCCACATCCCATGTGATCCCTGCCTGCCTAAGAGCCCAGATGTCACAGACTTTCACGCGGCTTCCATGCTGATATCCCAGCAGTCCCCAGATTTCCAAGGAGCTAAGATGTCACAGAAATTCCAAGGGATTCCATGGTGACATCCCCGGACTTCCCAGGCAGCAAAGAGCCAGGACCTCACAGACACTCGCAAGGCTTCAACGGCCTTATGCCCGCAATCCCCACAAGGCCAAAGAGCAGGGATGTCAAAGACACTCACAGGGCCTCCATGGGGACATCGCAGGAGTCCCCAGGCTGCCAAAGAGACAGCATGTCACAGTTACCGAAGCGGCCCCATGCGGACATCCCTGCCTTACCCTGTCTTCCAGAGAGCAGGGATGTCACAGACACTCACAGGTGCTCCATCGAGTCATGCCAGCAGTGCCCAGGCTGCCAAAGAGCCGGCATGTCACCGACACTCACAGGGGATCCATGCAGACATGCCAGCTATGCCCAGACTCCTCAACAGCTGGGACATCACAGACATTCACAGGGGCTGCAGAGTGACATCCCAGGAGCCCCCAGAGCACCAAAGAGCCGGGATTGTCACCAAACATTTCACAGCTTGATCAATGGCGACATCCCAGGAGACCCGGGTCTTCCAAGCAAACTGGGATATCCACAGACACTCACAAGTTCCATGGCGGACTTCCATGAGACCAAGCTGACAAATGAGCAGCATGTCACAGACACTCAACACGCGTTCCATGGCGGACATCCCGGAAATACCCAGAGTGCCAAACACCAGAGATGCCACCACACTCATAGAGGGCTCCATGCACACATCCCAGGATCCCCAATGCTGCCAAAGAAGCTGCATGTCACACCACACTCACAGGCGATCCATGCACACATCCCACGTATCCCAGGCTCCCCAAGAGACGGGAAGTCACAGAACATTCCAGGGGCTCCAGATGCCATCCCAAGCCCCCAAAGTGACAAAGAGCCAGGATGTCACAGACATTGCCAGCAGCTCCATGCAGACACCCCATGAATCCACAGACTGCCAAAGAGCCGGCATGTCACACACACTCACAGGTGCTCAAGAGTGACATCCCAGGAGTGTCAAGGCTCCCAAAGAGCCACGATGTCACAGACACTCACAGCAGCTCCATGGTGAAATCCCAGGAGTCCTCAAGCTTCCAAAAACCTGCCATGCCACAGAAACTCACATGGGCTCCATAGCCACAGCCCATGTGATCCCCGCCTGCCTAAGAGCCCAGATGTCACAGACTTTCACGCGGATTCCATGCTGATATCCCAACAGTCCACAGATTTCGAAGGAGCTAAGATGTCACAGAAATTCCAAGGGATTCCATGGTGACATCCCCGGACGTTCCAGGCAGCCAAAGAGCCAGGACCTCACAGACACTACAAGGCTTCAACGGCTTTATGCCCGCAATCCCCACAAGGCCAAAGAGCACGGATGTCAAAGACACTCACAGGGCCTCCATGGGGACATCGCAGGAGTCCCCAGGCTGCCAAAGAGACAGCATGGCACAGTTACCCAAAGGGACCCCATGCGGACATCCCTGCCTTACCCTGTCTTCCAGAGAGCAGGGATGTCACAGACACTCACAGCTGCTCCAGGGGGTCATGCCAGCAGTGCCCAGGCTGCCAAAGAGCCGGCATGTCACCGACACTCACAGGGGATCCATGCAGACATGCCAGCTATGCCCAGACTCCTCAACAGCTGGGATGTCACAGACATTCACAGTGGCTGCAGAGTGACATCCCAGGAGCCCCCAGAGTGCCAAAGAGCCAGGATGTCACAGACAATGCCAGCAGCTCCATGGAGACATCCCTCGAATCCACAGGCTGCCAAAGCACCGGCATGTCACAGACACTCAGAGGGGCTGCAGACTGATATCCCATGAGTCCACAGGCTCTCAAACAGCCACGATGTCACAGACACTCACAGGGGCTCCATCGGGACTTCCCTGCTGTCCCCAGGCACCCAAAGAGCCGGGATGTCACAAACATTCACAGCTGATCAATGACGACATCCCAGGAGACCCCGGGCTTCCAAGCAACTGGGATATCACAGACACTCACAACAGTTCCATGGCGACTTCCCAGGAGACCCGAGGCTGACAAAGAGCCAGCATGTCACATACACTCACACGGGTTCCATGGGGACATCCCGGGAATCCCCAGAGTGCCAAACACCAGAGATGCCACACACACTCACAGGGGCTCCATGGGGACATCCCAGCGGTCCCCAAGCTGCCAAACCGCGGCCATGTCACTGACACTCACAGGGGCTCCATGCACACATCCCAGGGATCCCCAAGCTGCCAAAGAGCCGGCATGTCACACACACTCACAGGGCATCCATGCACACATCCCACGTATCCCCAGGCTCCCCAAGAGACGGGAAGTCACAGACATTCACAGGGGCTCTAGACTGCCATCCCAGGAGGCCCCAGAGTGACAAAGAGCCAGGATGCAACACACACTAGCAGGAGCTCCATGCAGAAACCCCATGAATCCACAGACTGCCAAAGAGCCGGCATGTCACACACACTCACAGGCGCTCAAGAGTGACATCCCAGGAGTGTCCAGGCTCCCAAAGAGCCACGAT
>JAVTVJ010011287.1:0-19233 GCA_034509425.1 Eopsaltria australis | reverse complement strand
GGGTAGACTTGCTCTCCGTAGCCGGCCGCGGTAGACCAACTCTCCCTGACGGCCGCCGCGGTAGACCTGCTCTCCGTGGCCGGCCGCCGGGGTAGACCTCTTCTCCCCTGTCCGCCGGGGTAGACCTGCTCTCTGTGGCCGGCCGGGGAAGACCTGCTCTCCCTGATGGCCGCCGGGGTAGACCTGCTCTCCGTGGCCGTCCGGGGTAGACCTGCACTCCGTGGCCGGCAGGGGTAGACCTGCTCTAGGTGTCCGGCCGGGGTAGACCTGCTCTCCATGGATGCCGGGGTAGACCTGCACTCTCCCTGCCGGCTGCCGGGGTAGACCTGCTCTCCCCTGGCCGGCCGGGGTACACCTGTTCTCCCCTGTCCGCCGGGGTAGACCTGCTCTCCCCTGGCCGCCGGGGTAGACCTGCACTCCGTGGCCGGCCGGGGTAGACCTGCTCTCCATGGCTGCCAGGGTAGACCTGCTCTCCCTGACGGCCTCCGGGGTAGACCTGTTCTCCATGGCCGGCCGGGGTAGACCTGCACTCCGTGGCCGGCCGCGGTAGACCTGCACTCCGTGGCCGGCCGAGGAAGACCTGCTCGCTATGGCCGGCCGGGGTAGACCTGCTCTCCATCGCCGGCTAGGGTAGACCTGCTCTCCGTGGCCGGCTGGGGTAGACCTGCTCTCCATGGCCGGCCGGGGTAGACCTGCTCTCCTTGACGGCCGCCGGGGTAGACCTGCTCTCCATGGCCGGCCAGGGTAGACCTGCTCTCCATGGTCGGCCGGGTTAGACCTGCACTATGTGGCCGGCCGGGGTAGACCTGCTCTCTATGGCCGGCCGGGGTATACCTGCACTCCGTGGAGGGCAGGGTTTGACCTTTTGTCCGTGGCCGTCCGGAGTAGACCTGCTCTCCGTAGCCGGCCGGGGTAGACCTGCTCTCCGTGGCGGCCAGAGGTAGACTGTCTCCCTGACGGGCGCTGGGTAGACTGCTCTCCGTGGCGGCGGGGGTAGACTGCTCTCGCATGGCCGGCGGGGGGACTGCACGGTCGTCTGGCCGGCCGCGGGGTAGACTGTTTCCCTGGCGACTGGGAGATGCTCTTCCCCTGGCCGCGGGGTCACCTGCTCTCCTTCGGCCCGGGGTAGACTGCACTCTCTGCTGGCCGCAGGGGTAGAATTAGACTTGCATTCTCCTGCCGGCCGTCAGGATAGACTCTGCACTTTCCTGCCGGCCGCCGGGGTAGACCTGCTCTCCCCTGGCCGCCAGGGTAGATCTGTTTTCCCCTGGCCGCCGGGGTAGACCTGCTCTCCTCTCGCCGCTGGGGTAGACCTGCTCTCCCCTCGCCGCCGGGGTAGACCTGCTCTCCTTGACGGCCACCGGGGTAGACCTGCTCTCCATGGCCGGCCGGGGTAGACCTGCTCTCCGTGGCCGGCCGCGGTAGACTTGCTCTCCTTGACGGCCGCGGGGGTAGACCTGCTTTCCATGGCCGGCCATGGTAGACCTGCTCTCCATGGCCGGCCGGGGTAGACCTGCACTCTGTGGCCGGCCGCGGTAGACCTGCTCTCCTCTCGCCGCCGGGGTAGACCTGCTCTCCGTGGCCGGCCGGGGTAGACCTGTTCTCCGTGTCCGGCCGGGGTAGACCTACTCTCCCAGACGGCCGCCGGGGTAGACCTTCTCTCATTGGCCGTCCGGGGTAGACCTGTTCTCCCCTGTCCGCCGGGGTAGACCTGCTCTCCGTGGCCGGCCGGGGTAGACCTGCACTCCGTGGCCGGCCGGGGTAGACCTGCTCTCCCTGACGGCCACCAGGGTAGACCTGCTCTCCGTGGCCGGCCGGGGTAGACCTGTTCTCCCCTGTCCGCCGGGGTAGACCTGCTCTCCATGGATGCCGGGGTAGACCTGCACTCTCCCCGCCGGCCGCCGGGGTAGATCTGCTTTCTGCCTGCTGGCCGCCGGGGTAGACCTGATCTCCCCTGGCCGTCCGGGGTAGGCCTGTTCTCCCCTGGCCGTCGGGGTAGACCTGCCCTCCCCTTGTTGCCGGAGTAGACCTGCACTCAGTGGCCGGCAGTTGTAGACCTGCTCTCCATGGCTGCCGAGGTAGACCTGCTCTCCCTGACGGCCTCCGGGGTAGACCCGCTCTCCATGGCCGGCCTGGGTAGACCTGCACTCTGTGGCCGGCCGGGGTAGACCTGCTCTCCGTGGCTGGCGGGGTAGACCTGCGCTCCGTGGCCTTCTGGGGTAGACCTTCTGTCCGTGGCCGTCCGGGGTAGACCTGCTCTCCGTGGCCGGCCGGTGTAGACCTGCTGTCCGTGGCTGGCCGGGGTAGACCTGCTCTCCCTGATGGCCGCCGGGGTAGACCTGCTCTCCGTCCCGGGGTAGATGCCGCCGGGGGCTCTCATGGCCGCCGGGGTAGACCTGCTCTCCGTGGCCGTCCGGGGTAGACCTGCACTCCGTGGCCGGCAGGGGTAGACCTGCTCTAGGTGTCCGGCCGGGGTAGACCTGCTCTCCATGGATGCCGGGGTAGACCTGCACTCTCCCTGCCGGCTGCCGGGGTAGACCTGCTCTCCCCTGGCCGGCCGGGGTACACCTGTTCTCCCCTGTCCGCCGGGGTAGACCTGCTCTCCCCTGGCCGCCGGGGTAGACCTGCACTCCGTGGCCGGCCGGGGTAGACCTGCTCTCCATGGCTGCCAGGGTAGACCTGCTCTCCCTGACGGCCTCCGGGGTAGACCTGTTCTCCATGGCCGGCCGGGGTAGACCTGCACTCCGTGGCCGGCCGCGGTAGACCTGCACTCCGTGGCCGGCCGAGGAAGACCTGCTCGCTATGGCCGGCCGGGGTAGACCTGCTCTCCATCGCCGGCTAGGGTAGACCTGCTCTCCGTGGCCGGCTGGGGTAGACCTGCTCTCCATGGCCGGCCGGGGTAGACCTGCTCTCCTTGACGGCCGCCGGGGTAGACCTGCTCTCCATGGCCGGCCAGGGTAGACCTGCTCTCCATGGTCGGCCGGGTTAGACCTGCACTATGTGGCCGGCCGGGGTAGACCTGCTCTCTATGGCCGGCCGGGGTATACCTGCACTCCGTGGAGGGCAGGGTTTGACCTTTTGTCCGTGGCCGTCCGGAGTAGACCTGCTCTCCGTAGCCGGCCGGGGTAGACCTGCTCTCCGTGGCCGGCCAAGGTAGACCTGCTCTCCCTGACGGCCGCCTGGGTAGACCTGCTCTCCGTGGCCGGCGGGGGTAGACCTGCTCTCCATGGCCGGCCGGGGGAGACCTGCACTCTCCCTGCCGGCCGCCGGGGTAGACCTGTTCTCCCCTGGCCGACTGGGGTAGACCTGCTCTCCCCTGGCCGCCGGGGTACACCTGCTCTCCCTTCGGCCGCCGGGGTAGACCTGCACTCTCCCTGCCGGCCGCAGGGGTAGACCTGCATTCTCCCTGCCGGCCGCCAGGATAGACCTGCACTCTCCCTGCCGGCCGCCGGGGTAGACCTGCACTCCGTGGCCGGCAGGGGTAGACCTGCTCTAGGTGTCCGGCCGGGGTAGACCTGCTCTCCATGGATGCCGGGGTAGACCTGCACTCTCGCTGCCGGCCGCCGGGGTAGACCTGCTCTCCCTGACGGCCGCCGGGGTAGACCTGCTCTCCGTGGCCGGCCGGGGTAGACCTTTCTCCCCTGTTCGCCGGGGTAGACCTGCTCTCCATGGCCGGCCGGGGTAGACCTGCACTCTCCCTGCCGGCTACCGGGGTAGACCTGTTCTCCCCTGGCCGCCGGATAACACCTGCTCTATCCTCGGCCGCCGGGGTAGACCTGCACTCTCCCTGCCGGCCGCCGGGGTAGACCTGCACTCTCCCTGCCGGCCGCCGGGATATGCCTGCATTCTCCCTGCCGGCCGCCGGGGTAGACCTGCACTCTCCCTGCCGGCCGCCGGGTTAGACGTGCTCTCCCCTGGCCGGCCGGGGTAGACCTGTTCTCCCCTGGCCGCCAGGGTAGACCTGCACTTTGTGGCCGGCCGGGGTAGACCTGCTCTCCATGGCTGGCCGGGGTAGACCTGCACTCCGTGGCCGGCAGGGGTAGACCTTCTGTCCGTGGCCGTCCGGGGTAGAATTGCTCTCCGTGGCCGGCCGGTGTAGACCTGCTCTCCGTGGCCGGCCGGGGTAGACTGTCGGCGAGAGGAGCAAGACGACGAGCCAATGTGGTTCATAAATCAAGCTCGTTTATTATCAGACAGTGCACATACTTATACTACCTTACGTGCTCAAAATATTATTCACTTACAGAAGTTTCACACGGGATTTTTCTCTAATCTAATTAAAACACAGACTGGTCTCAGAAGGCAATAACATCAACAGTTTCTTCTGCCAAGTTAATCTCTCGACACCTGCACTTTGTTTACAGCTCTCATGTCTCCCTTTCCACAGTTGTTTTGAGAACAGCCTTGAGCAGAGGCCTAACACTTATCTATGGAGTCTGGATTGCTCACTTATACCTTATACCTCTGTGCAGCCAGAAATGGCCATTTCCCAACATATCCCCCTTCTTTTCTTTGAGCAATCCAGACCATGTTTACATTTTTCTATTATTTATCAAATGCTTAACATTATAAACTAATTGACACTTGAACTTAACAGAAATGAAACTTAACAGCACTTAACTTTAACAGTCCTTAAAACTTACCTATAATCACTTAAACTTAACTTCACTTAAACTTAACACTTATATTTAGCAGAACTTAAATTTAACAGAACCTAACCTTAATAGAGCTTAACAGAATTTAAAATCAATAAACCTTAACCTAACATCACTTAAATTTAGCAACACTTAAACTTAACTGAACTTATGGCACTTTTGCTCTTATGATTGTAATAACTATTAAAACTATCAATCTTATCCTTATAAACTTCATTTATCATCTATTTTAAAACTTATATCAGTCAATCAATTTCTTAAAGGCAATGTTACTCTTATTATCTACTTCAGTCTTTTCCCAGTTAAACTGGGTCTTCTTTGCACAAGCCCTCTAGCGACCCATGGCCCTGATCATGGAGCCATTCTTCAACAATTCCTCCTTGTTCCTCTTTGGCAAGCAAAACATTGTGGGTCACTTTGGTTACTTGTTTCATTAAACAGCTATACACAATCTTAACAATTATTATAAACACAATAACAACAACACACAATCGAAGGCCTTCAAATAACAAGGTTTGGATCCAACCTGTGATGCCCAATGAGGACAACCATTTAGCTATTCCTAAGTCATTGCTCACTTGCAATTGCTGGGTGAGCTGAGTCAAAGTTTTTAACTGTGCATGTATTGAATTGGAATGATCAGAGAGATTCATGCAACACATTCCCTCAAATTCTTCACACCCATGTCCTTGTGCCAACAATAAAAAGTCTATTGCAGCTCTATTTTGCAACGTGGCGTGTCTCACAGAATCCACATCAAGCAACAAGTCTGAAATTGCTTTAGATGTAGCGTTTGTTTGTTTGGAGAGCCAACAACCTAGTTTGTTCAATTGGGCCAAGGCCCCAGCCGAGGCCACTCCTGGAGCAAGGAAGGAGGCTGCAATAATAGCAGCAGGCGACCAAAACTCGACATTAGATTTGCAATCAGCAGCAAAGCCGTGTACAAAGCGTTTCAAGCGCCTGAGATGGTGATGTCGAAGCTTATTAAGAATCATCGAGGTGTTAGGGGTCAGCAATGTCAACCTTCCAAGAGAACAGGGTCCCCCTTTTATTTTGGAGGGGATACCTGGCCAGGCTCGATCTCCACAAATGAAAAACACGCCACTAGGTAATTTCAAGGGTTGATTAGTAGAATGGGAAATGTTGTGGGAGGTATAATTGCACCATACACGAGTGTCTCTATACACTGAAAGGCTAGAGTTCACATTTGTCGCGGTACCATCGATCCGGGCTTGAGTGCTAGTCCAATTAAAATTCACGCACACATCCATTCGCACAGCCCCTAATAGTTCTAGTTCTTGTGGCTCACTTGGTGCAAGGGGCAAATAAGGTGCCCAGGTGTCCCAAGCATCCACCGTGCGGCTGAGATTGGCGTTTTGACACGTAGGTGTTGCAAATGGGCAGGGCCAGTAATCTATAGGAACACCAACTAAACAGGTGGAAAACGGGTTACCAGGCGAGGCTAAGGCGAGACAAATAGAATCCTGTCCCGTAAGATTAGCCATCGTCACCCATATGTTGGTCTTGGGCTGTGGAGGCAGGTAATCGGTCATCCCTTGCGCTCCGGTCGCCATCAGGAGCAACAGCAGAGGAAGGTACTGCCTTGGTCCACTTCGCAGGAATCCACTGTGTCCCTGTGGAAGTAAGCACACACATGTAACCGCGGCCCACATATTTTACTGTTGCAGGGCCCTGCCACATGCCAGTCTGTGGGTCTCTGTACATGACTAGCATTGGCTCTTCATCCTTAGATGAAGGGACACGTCCGTGGATTTGTGCTGGGGGTGCATCTTGATCAGAAAAGATGCACAAGTGATTCAGCACGAACAACGCCTTCAACAGTCTTTCTTGAACATCATGGATGTCAGCATATTTATCTAGGTACCGCTTCAAGGTTTGGTTTGTCCGCTCAACAATGGCCTGTCCGGTAGGCGAATGCGGAATGCCCGTGGTATGTTGCACTCCCCACTTTTGACAAAAACGTCGCATCTTTTCACTGGCATATGCGGGCCCATTGTCCGTTTTTAATTGAGAAGGAACTCCCATTACGGCAAAGCAACAAGTGTCCTGGTTTGAAGGACAGGTGTCTGTTAAGGAAGGCAGGAACCTCCCTTGGAATGGGAAACTGTAACCCCTCTCCCTCCGAATTATTATAAAGGCTCTCAGGCAAAGATATGGGAATAGGAATAACAGTTCTTTACTACTATCTAAAACAAGGATAACAAATAACAACAACTATAACGTTAACCAACAAACAGAACCAGAAACCCAGTGGCAGCCTGCTCGGCTTCAGGCACCTTTTCCCTTTGGTGCAGTTCCAGTCACAGCCTGCAGGGGCGCTCTGGGTGCGGTGATTCCCCGGTGCCTGCAGGGGGCGCTCCGGCGTGAGCTCAGGTAGCACACGGCGAATGGCGACTGCCCGAAGCACGGAGGGATGGAGGAGAGCCCTTGCTCCACAGACCCTCGGGAGGGGCAGCTGGTGTTGGTGCCACAGCAGGATCCCGGGACACAGGGAGCTGGGACGGTAAGGGGTCTCCACGTGCAGGGAAAAACCCCGCTACAATGTAGCGGAGAAAAGCGGGCTGGTGGCAGGCAGGTCGGCTCCGGATGGGGCAGAGGGCAGAGACTCACAGCAGACAGACCGGCAGCTCCGCGCTGGCTTCTCAGGGGCCGTGGGTTCAGCAGACAGCAGCTCTGACCGTCCAGCTCCGAGGGTCCCGAGCAAGAGGGCGTGACCTCCCTCTGCCCTTGCTTTTCAGTCTCTCCAAATCTCGCGTTACCAGGCTCTGCTTCCGTGAGGGGCAATTTTGCCCCACCCTGCCACGGAGAAAGGCTCTACCCTTGTGCTTTGTTTCTCTTAAGTACCCAGTCATTTGTGTCCTAGCAACCCATGGGAGAAAAATTCCTGAGGAAAAGAACTAGATCCAACCTTCAACATTCTCCACCCCGAATTTTTTTCCCATGCAAACACCTTACATCAAATTTAAACTTTCGAGGTATATACATACATGCAGATACAGATACAAGCGCAGTGTCATAAGTAGTTCACCCTAAAACAAGATCTCCTTGAGGTATGCATCGGGTCTCTCCATCCCTTTGCATCACCCACCAGGTGCAGCCCGGTCCCTGAGCAAAGACAACCCCCGGATGGGATTGTCTTTACTTGAGGCAGAGTTTACCCAAACAGTCTTTCCCAGCATACCTCTCATGTGTACTACTGGAACTTTATCTCCATCTGTTGTTCGCAAGGGGTCAGAGTGGGCAGGCCCGGCCCGGTTGGAGGAACCTCGGGTGTTCACTAACCATGTGGCCTTTGCCAAATTAGTCTCCCAGTTCTTGAACGTCCCCCCACCCAGTGCTTTCAAGGTGGTTTTGAGCAGGCCATTGTACCGTTCAACTTTCCCAGCTGCTGGTGCATGATAAGGGATATGGTACACCCACTCGATGCCATGTTCCCTAGCCCAGGTGTTTATAAGGCTATTTTTGAAGTGAGTCCCATTGTCGGATTCAATTCTCTCGGGGGTACCATGTCTCCAAAGAACCTGTTTTTCGAGGCCCAGGATGGTGTTCCGGGCAGTGGCATGAGGCACAGGGTAGGTCTCCAGCCATCCTGTGGTGGCTTCCACCATTGTGAGAACATAGCGCTTGCCTTGGCGGGTCTGGGGCAGTGTGATGTAATCAATCTGCCAAGCCTCTCCATACTTGTATTTGGACCACCGTCCACCATACCATAGAGGCTTTACCCGCTTGGCCTGTTTGATCGCAGCGCACGTCTCACAATCATGGATCACCTGGGAGATACTGTCCATGGTTAGGTCCACCCCTCGGTCTCGTGCCCACTTATAGGTGGCATCTCTGCCCTGGTGGCCTGAGGCATCATGGGCCCATCGGGCTAGGAACAGCTCCCCTTTGTGTTGCCAGTCTAAATCTATCTGTGCCACCTCAATCTTTGCGGCGTGATCTACCTGCTTGTTGTTCTGGTGTTCTTCGTTAGCTCGGCTCTTAGGGACATGGGCGTCTACATGGCGGACCTTTACGGGTAGCTTCTCTACCCGAGTGGCAATGTCTTTCCATTCATCAGCTGCCCAGATTGGCTTTCCTCTACGCTGCCAGTTGGCCTTTTTCCACCTTTCCAGCCAACCCCATAGAGCATTGGCTACCATCCACGAATCGGTGTAGAGATAGAGCTTTGGCCACTTCTCTCTCTCAGCAATGTCCAGGGCCAGCTGAACAGCTTTGAGTTCAGCAAATTGGCTCGACCCACCTTCTCCTTCAGTGGCTTCTGCAACTTGTCGTGTGGGGCTCCACACAGCTGCTTTCCACTTCCGGTTCATCCCTATGATGCGACAGGAACCATCAGTGAAAAGGGCGTAGCACTTTTCTTCATCTAGCAGTTGATTATATGGTGGAGCCTCCTCAGCCCGGGTCACTTGTTCTTGCTCCTCTTCATCAGTGAGACCAAAACTCTCACCTTCTGGCCAGTTCGTAATTATTTCTAGGATCCCAGGGCGGTTCGGATTTCCAATGCGGGCGCGCTGTGTGATAAGTGCGATCCACTTACTCCATGTGGCATCGGTGGCGTGGTGGGTAGAGGGAGCCTTTCCTTTGAACATCCACCCCAGCACTGGTAGTCGAGGTGCCAGGAGGAGTTGTGCTTCAGTGCCAATTACCTCGGAGGCGGCTTGAACTCCTTCATAGGCAGCCAAGATTTCCTTCTCTGTGGGGGTGTAGTTGGCTTCGGACCCTCTGTAACTCCGGCTCCAGAATCCCAGCGGTCGGCCTCGAGTCTCTCCAGGCACCTTCTGCCAAAGGCTCCAGGACAAGCCCTTGTTCCCTGCTGCAGAGTAAAGCACATTCCTCACCTCTGGTCCCGTCCTTACTGGGCCAAGCGCTACCGCATGAGCGATCTCCTGCTTGATCTGGGCAAACGCTTGTTGCTGTTCAGGGCCCCAGTGAAAATCGTTCTTCTTGCGGGTGACCAGGTAGAGAGGGCTCACAATCTGGCTGTACTCTGGAATGTGCATCCTCCAAAAACCTATGGCCCCTAGGAAAGCTTGAGTTTCCTTTTTGTTAGTTGGAGGAGACATCGCAGTGATCTTATTGATGACCTCCGTGGGAATCTGGCGCCGTCCATCTTGCCATTTTACCCCCAAGAACTGGATCTCTCGAGCAGGTCCCTTGACTTTGCTTTTCTTGATGGCAAAACCGGCTTCCAGGAGGATCATGATGATCTTCTCTCCTTTCTCAAATACTTCTGCTGCCGTGTTCCCCCACACAATGATGTCATCGATGTATTGGAGATGCTCTGGAGCCTCACCCTTTTCCAGTGCAGCCTGGATCAGTCCATGGCAGATCGTGGGGCTGTGCCTCCACCCCTGGGGTAACCGATTCCAGGTATATTGCACACCCCTCCAGGTGAAGGCGAACTGAGGCCTGCACTCCGCTGCCAGAGGGATGGAGAAAAACGCATTGGCGATGTCAATGGTGGCATACCATTTTGCTGCCTTGGACTCCAGCTCGTACTGGAGCTCCAGCATGTCTGGCACGGCAGCACTCAATGGTGGAGTCACTTCATTCAAGCCACGATAGTCCACAGTCAATCTCCATTCCCCGTCAGACTTGTGCACAGGCCAGATGGGGCTGTTGAAGGGTGAGTGGGCTTTACTGACCACTCCTTGGCTTTCCAGGTCGCGGATCATCTTGTGGATGGGGATCACGGCGTCTCGATTCGTCCGGTACTGCCGGCGGTGCACTGTCGAGGTGGCAATTGGCACTTGTTGCTCTTTTACTCTCAGGAGTCCCACTGCATTTGGATTTTCCGATAGTCCAGGCAAGGTGTTCAGTTGCCTGATGCCCTCTGCCTCCACAGCCGCTATTCCGAAAGCCCACCTGAGTCCCTTTGGGTCTTTGTAATAGCCATTCCGGAGGAAGTCTATGCCCAGAATACATGGGGCCTCTGGACCAGTCACAATGGGGTGTTTCTGCCACTCCTTCCCGGTCAGGCTCACCTCGGCTTCCAACAAAGTTAATTGCTGTGATCCCCCTGTCACCCCGGCAATAGAAACAGGTTCTGCCCCCACATGTCTCGATGGAATTAAGGTACACTGCGCACCAGTATCAACTAACGCTTCATATTTTTGTGGTTCTGATGTGCCAGGCCATCGGATCCACACTGTCCAAAAGACCCGGTTTTCCCGTGCCTCTTCCTGGCTAGAGGCAGGGCCCCTCTAGCTCTGGTTGTCATTTCTTTCTTGGGCGTACATGGTAGAGGTCCCCTCGAGGGGATCTAAGAGATCGTCCTCTCTTCTGTAATATCTGGCATCTCGGTCACAGGAGGCTGAGGCTACCTTCACTTTAGTAGACCCCCCGCCTCGGTTAGTATTTCCCTCCTTGAGTTGCTGTACCCGTGCTGCCAGGGTAGCAGTGGGTTTCCTATCCCACTTCCTCATGTCTTCTCCGTGATCACACAGGAAGAACCACAGCTCAGATCGTGGGGTGTACCCTCTCTCCCTGGCTGGGGGGCGCTGGGCTCTGACTTTGGGGCTTGTGACTCGCACTGGTGCCGCACTCATCAACCTCATCTCCTCCCTCACCTCCCTCATCATCTCCTCTCTGAGGTCTTTGACCACAGCAGAGACCTGAGCCTGCATTGGGCCACTGATCATACTATCATAATTCCTGAGTTTGGTGGCTATGGAGCCCACTGTCTCTCGGTTGTCATCAGCATTAATTGTTGCAATGAAGATGGTGTATTGGGAGGGCCCTAGCTTTGCCAGATTCCACAACATTTGCCCTGTACACTTGACCTTGTCGGGGTCGTTATCATGTTGTCCATCCCTCCCAAAGAGTACCTCCAATATTGCCACCTCCCTCAGCTGTTGGATTCCCTCCTCAAGGGTCTTCCATGGTCTTCTATGATGATATTCCTGCATTCTCTCCCTGTTGACAAACCTCTCTCTTACACTTATTAAAAGCCGTTCCCAGAGAGACAGGGGCCCGTCATCTCTTCCAAATACCTGATCAACCCCTGAGTCCTGGGACAAGGGTCCCAGCTGCCTTGCCTCAATACTATCCAGCTGCACGCCCATACCCATAAGGTCCCAGACCCGAAGTAACCAGGTTGTAAAAGGCTCACGACCCCGTCGCACAATGTCTTTTCGTAGATTACGGAGACTGTCATACCCCAGGGACTCAGTAGTGATTTCAATCCTTGGCCTCCCTACTGGTTGAGAGGGCCCTGCTTCCCCATCATTACTCACTGGCTGCTCTGGTTTGACCTTAGTCTTCCTCTTTTCCACAGGGGCAACTGCTACTGGCTGTGGCTGCCCCTCTGATCTGACTGGAGCCTGAGCGGTGATAGCGTCCCTGGGTTCCTCTGCTGCCTCATTAGACTCTCCCTCTTTGGGGTACGGGAAGGGTTTCCCACCAGCTGGGCAAGTGTATTCCTTCAGCACTTGGCTCATCTCGCGTATCTCTTTCACCAGGACTCCCACCCAATCCGGGTGGGTTGTTTCTGAGGTGGGTTGTGGGACCGGGTCAGACTCTGTAGCAACATCCCTAGTGTCTGGGGCAATGTCAGGTTCTGGGATGGTGTCCCTAGTTTCTGGGGCCATGTCAGGTTCTGTGGCAGCATCCCTAGTCTCTGGGGCAATGTCAGGTTCTGTGGCTACATCCCTAGTTTCCGGGGCCAGGTCAGTTTCTGTGGCAGCATCCCTAGTCTTTGGGGCCATGTCAGGTTCTGGGGCCTCATCCCTATTGTCTGGGGTAGATGTCAGAGTGGTTATCCAAGTCAGACCTCCTTTATCCCTGAATGCTAAATAGAGTAGGACTATCAGCAATGCCAGCCACTGTATGGTATCATTAGCATCTAGATAAGATTTGAACCCCTCAAAGATTGGCGGGATAGGCCCAAAGAGCTGGGTGAAGGGTTGTGAGAACATTTCTTTTGGTGTCACTTCCTCGCAGTAGGTACCATTATTAAAGTAACCCTGAAAACATGTCATTAGTGTGTGGTAGCTGTGAATCCACATGCCTGCCTTCCAGAGGAAGTTGAAAATCCATGAATTCCTCACCTTATTGACCCATGACACAAACTGTATAACAGCCACTGTAGCCTTAGTTATAGGGCCCATGTTTAGATATGGGGCTGCAAATGGGAGAGAAACAGCTGTGACCACTTGCCATACGAACCGGAATAAGCAAGACCACATGGTGCAACCTAATGAGGTTCCTATATCCAGCACACAAAAACTGCGTTACTCAAGAACTGTTATCCTTCTTCCCCTCGATGCCCTCGTGCCCCACGTTGGGCGCCAAAATCTGTCCTGGTTTGAAGGACAGGTGTCTGTTAAGGAAGGCAGGAGCCTCCCTTGGAATGGGAAACTGTAACCCCTCTCCCTCCGAATTATTATAAAGGCTCTCAGGCAAAGATATGGGAATAGGAATAACAGTTCTTTACTACTATCTAAAACAAAGGATAACAAATAACAACAACTATAACGTTAACCAACAAACAGAACCAGAAACCCAGTGGCAGCCTGCTCGGCTTCAGGCACCTTTCCCTTTGGTGCAGTTCCAGTCACAGCCTGCAGGGGCGCTCTGGGTGCGGTGATTCCCCGGTGCCTGCAGGGGGCGCTCCGGCGTGAGCTCAGGTAGCACACGGCGAATGGCGACTGCCCGAAGCACGGAGGGATGGAGGAGAGCCCTTGCTCCACAGACCCTCGGGAGGGGCAGCTGGTGTTGGTGCCACAGCAGGATCCCGGGACACAGGGAGCTGGGACGGTAAGGGGTCTCCACGTGCAGGGAAAAACCCCGCTACAATGTAGCGGAGAAAAGCGGGCTGGTGGCAGGCAGGTCGGCTCCGGATGGGGCAGAGGGCAGAGACTCACAGCAGACAGACCGGCAGCTCCGCGCTGGCTTCTCAGGGGCCGTGGGTTCAGCAGACAGCAGCTCTGACCGTCCAGCTCCGAGGGTCCCGAGCAAGAGGGCGTGACCTCCCTCTGCCCTTGCTTTTCAGTCTCTCCAAATCTCGCGTTACCAGGCTCTGCTTCCGTGAGGGGCAATTTTGCCCCACCCTGCCACGGAGAAAGGCTCTACCCTTGTGCTTTGTTTCTCTTAAGTACCCAGTCATTTGTGTCCTAGCAACCCATGGGAGAAAAATTCCTGAGGAAAAGAACTAGATCCAACCTTCAACAAACAAGTCAGGTGTCGCAGGACGTGGAGGGCCTTTTCCCCTGTTTGAGCTGTTGCCCAAACAAATCGACTGAATGTGTCAATGGTAACATGCACACACTTCAGCCTGCCAAACTGCGGCACGTGGGTGATATCCATTTGCCAGAGTTCACACGGGCCCAGGCCCCGGGGATTCACACCAAGCCCTAGCCCTGGGCCATGGTGGCTACAGCTGGGGCAGGCTCTCACAATACCTTTTGCTTCCTGCATTGTTATCTTAAACTGGCGAAAAAGTCCTTTAGCATTTTGGTGAAAGGTACTATGAGCTTCTCTGGCCTTGCAAAACTCATCCACTGGCACGACCGCAGAAACTAATTGGTCCGCTCTTGCATTTCCTTCTCCAAGGCCTTCCACCCACTTGTGGCTTCTAACGTGGATCACCGCATACGCTTTCTCTCTCTGATGAATTGCAGTTTGTAATCTTCTCAGCAGTTCAAACAACCGCTTATTTTGACAGTCCTTAAGGCGGGCATCCTCTATACGTTGTACAATGCCCGTAACATACATGGAATCAGAAACTACATTTAACTCAGTGGAGTGCCAGTTCAGGAAGGCCCACACAACTGCTGCTAGTTCTAAAGTTTGCAATGAGTCTTGTTCATCTGCAGTCAGTGTGTGATGGTGCCACTCCCCATCCAACATCCAGGTAGCTGCTGCACGCCGGGACTTTTTTCCTGCATCTGTGAATACCGTCACTGCATTTGGCAGTGGGTGCTCACTTCTTTTGGGCAGGGGAATCCAGGCCTGGTTGTTCATCCAGCGCAAGGTGGTGGACTGAAGCGGTTCTATGTTGACTGCTGCAGCTTGAGTCAACAGGCTGGTTTGAAAGGCCTGGTTGTGTTGTAGATACCATTCTAGATCTTTCCGTTTCATTGGCAAGAAGATTGTCCCCGGCTCCTGGCCTGTTAGGTGTACGATTCTGCTGCGGCCTTTTTGGATCAGTTCAGCTACATTTTCAATTTTTTGTTGAATTGTTGTTGCGGGTTGGATGCTTGTGAACAGCCATTCCAGTACTTCCACCTTTTCTGACCTCACCTTCTCCCCCTTTTTCTTTTTGCACTGAGTAAGTGCACCAACAAGTTGTGCGCTGCCATTCAGGATGGTGAGGTCCACTGGGACGTCCGGGTCACGTCGATCGACCCAACGCTCGGCCACCTGCGTGCTGATTTTCTGGATTGTCTGTCGCTGAGCAGGGGTGACGGACACCGCCCGTGCAGGGTCGGAGCCTTTCAGCAGCGGCCGAAGGACGTCCAGATCGTCGTTGGAGATACCAATCACCGGGCGCAGCCACTGAAGGTCACCAAGAAGGCGCTGTGCATCATGCAGGGTCCGGATGTGTACTGAGAGTTGAAGCTTTTGTGGTCGCACCTGTCCTTCAGTGATGTGCCAGCCGAGGTACTTCCAGGCCGGGCCACGTTGAATTTTGTCAGGGGCAATAACAAGGCCCTGGCTGTGCAACTGCTGCTCCAAAAAACGAAACTGGTCCTCCGTAAAGGAATGAGCTTGGGCGAACAAAATATCGTCCATGTAGTGATACACCATTGTGTCTGCCCAAGCGGCACGAATGGGCTGAAGCGCATTGGCGACAAACAACTGGCAAAGGGTGGGGGAATTCCGCATTCCCTGGGGCAAAACGGTCCATTCAAATCTCTCAAAAGGGGCTTCCTTATTAAGCGTGGGCAGCGTAAATGCAAATCTTGCAGTGTCAACGGGGTGCAGCTTAATAGTGAAGAAGCAGTCCTTGAGATCAATGATGAGCATGTGCCAACCCTCAGGAAGCATTGCGGGGTTAGGGAGGCCAGGTTGAAGAGCACCCATGGCCTGCATCTGAGCATTAACAGCTCTCAAGTCATGTAACAAGCGATATTTCCCAGATTTCTTCTTGATGACAAAAATGGGTGTGTTCCAGGGACTAGTAGAATGCTTTAAATGTCCCTGTTGCAACTGTTCATGCACCAAGTGACGTGCCTGGTCCAGACTTTCCTTTTTCAGCGGCCACTGCTCGATCCAGACAGGCTTATCGGTGATCCAAGCGAGACGGATCGGGAAAGTCCACTTTGCAGTGACCGCAGTCAAAAAGCCTGGTTCGTGAGGACAAGGCCCAGCTGGTCCAGGACATCCCGGCCAACCAAAGCGTTCACTCCTCTGGGCAGTGGCATGATGGTGACATGAATGGAGGCTCGTCGTCCGTCGACGACCACCTGAACCAAATTGGAGCTGCGCTGAACAGAAGCAGCACCACCCACACCTTCAACTCCATTCAGGGTGTGGTGACATGGCCAGTTCACGGGCCAACATGATGTTGACATGATAGTAATGTCCGCTCCCGTGTCAAGAAGCGCAGGCAGGGTCAGTGTCTGACCTTTGTGTGACCAGGTAGTGTCAACAACTGGTCGTTCAGTCATTGGAACAGTCAGCATTGCCAGGCCCCCGGTAGAACCAAATCCACGGGGCCCCCGATTGGCAAGTCCAGAATGTCTCTGCATTGTAGCAACCATTTGCGGAATGGGCACGAGTTGAGCAATCCTGGAGCCCTTGGGTATGTACAAAGGAGGAAACAGAGTCTGTACCATAATACAAATTTCAACAGTGAAGTCAGCATCAATGATACCAGGTAAGACAAACAGTCCTTTGATGCTTGCAGAAGAGCGGCCGACTAAAAGCGCACCCACGGGCTGGCTGTCCACAATCACAGGGCCACGCACACCCGAGGGGATTTTCACAGGGCGGAGGTCCGTGATGGTGATGCCTATTGCTGTTCCCAGGTCCAATCCGAGGCTTCCTCTTGTGGCGGGGGCAAGGCTGGTTGCTGGCCGAACGGCGTTGGCTGGATGGACGGGTTGTAAACTGGAACGACGGCAGACGAGGGCGCTGTTGTCGGTGGTGGCGCAGTGAGTGCCGGGGCCGCTACTGTTGTCTGGGCGCGGCGGCCATGCGCGCTCTTCTTCCCGTTTCCCGAGCGTTTGCAGGCGAGTGTGGAGTGGGAACCTGTCCTGCAGTGGTTACACCAGACTGGACGAGAACACTGTCGTCTAACATGCCCTTCCTCTCCACATCTATAACACTTGAGCACTCCTGACCCACCCCCCACCTTACCAAGGGGTCGAAGTGGCTGCAGCGCAGCAAAAGCATGCGTGTGAGCCTGGGCTATCTTTTCCCCTATTTTGTCACCCATGGCCGTGACCATCTCAGCTAGAAATGCATGCATCCCCACCGGCACTCGGCTCATCCTTTCCAACATGACTTCAATGGAGGCATCTGCAGGCAGTGTAACTAAAATGTTTTTTGTTTGCTGAGTGCTGTTTTCGAGAACACACTGGCGTAACAGTGCCGCCTGCATCCATTGAGGCACCCCAGAAGCTGTAATAGCTTCGGAGACCTTGTCCACAAAGGCAGCAAATGATTCCTCCTTGCCCTGCTTAATGGCCATATAGGAGGGCGTGGGGGGGGCAGTACGTACACTGTCTATAGCTTCCCTTGCTGTTCGCATAGATTCTAGCAGAATGTCAGCCCCTAACTGCAGCTGCGCTATGATAGTGGACCACTGTGCATGACCCATAAGTTGTTCAGGAATGACTCCCCGCAGGGGGTCACCCTCTTGCCGAGGTTGATTAGCAACCTCGTTACAAAGCTGCTGCCAGTGAGCTTGCCAGAGCAGTTGCTGCGACTGGGTCATGATCATCCTAACAATTCCCTTGATGTCCTCGGGGCACAGTATAACGCTTCCCCAAATATAATTTAACATCATTTTGGTGGGCTCCCCGTGCAGCCCGGACTGACTCGCTGTGGTACGTAACTGCGTGAGTAACTTCCAATCGATTGCCGTGTGAGTCGCTTGCTGCCTGCCATCCTGCAGGGCCTCAAACAGCACTGGAAATGCCAGTTCTGCTCGGCTCAAAGTTCTAGCATCCTGAGCTAGTTTCACATCGCCCTCCTCCAAAGCTTTTTGCTCCACTTTCGCCCAGCTAATTCTACGTCTCCCGTTCCCAACGCGAAACGGAGCAGAGCCTCCGCCTCCGCCTCCACCCAGCAAGGGGGGGGGCGCAAGCGGCTGCTGGCGTGCGGGCGGCTGCTCCCGCCGAGAAGGGACACCGCTTTCTGGCCCCATGCGAAAAGGCATAAAATCGCCCGGGGTGGGGGGCAAAGCCGGCTGATCGTCCCCCTGTGGTGGTTCAGACGGCGCACACGGAAGGGGCAGACACCCCTCCCCCGGCTGCGGCGGCGCGGACGCCGCGGCGGCCGCTAGCTCCGTGCGCGCCGCGGCGGCCGCTAGCTCCGCGGAAGGAGCGCCCGCCTCCGGGGCCGCGCCGCGATCGGGCGGCGACCCTTGCACCCCCAGAACCACACACTTCCCTACGGCCAGCAAGCTAGGTGTTTCGTTCCCAATGCCGAGCATTCCCGGGATAGGGTGCTCCCCTCCCGGGGTCCCCCCGCTCCCTTCAGCGACCCCTTCTAACTTTTCCATGGCTACGGCAGCAACTTTTTTCTCAGTCTGGTACCTCTGCAAACAGGTCGTTACCTCCCTCCAGGGCTTCCCAAGTTTCGCGCATGCTTTGTTGCTGTCTAGAATTCCCTCAAACAACTGATCCCCATATTTCCGCCATTCAGGCAGGTCAAAGATTGTATTAGGGTACCTGAAGCAACCCTTTTCTACACCTAGCGTAACTAATCCTGTCACCTGCTTTAAGGTGTCTTTGCTAACTCCCCGCTTTTCTAAAAAGCGTGTTAATAAGTCTACGGCTACCTGCGAATCCATTTCCGTCCAGCTGGTTAACCTCTCCAGGCTGATCGCTGTGGCCTCCGCGTCCCTCCGCGCTGGCCCCTCCGCGTCTTTCCGCGCCGCGTCTATGCGCCGATCGCGATCGCCCCGCAGCCTTTCCGAGTGTAGCCGTTCTCGGGCGGCGGACCCCTCTCCGAGGTCCGAGCGATCGGATCCCCCCTTCGCCGCGCAAAGGGTATAGATCTTCGCTCCCCGGTCGCTGCTACCGGTGCTTTCCCGATCCCGCCGGTCAGGTCCCGCGCGTCTCCGTCCCGTACGTCGGGGTCACCATTTGTCGGCGAGAGGAGCAAGACGACGAGCCAATGTGGTTCATAAATCAAGCTCGTTTATTGTCAGACAATGCACATACTTATACTACCTTACGTGCTCAAAATATTATTCACTTACAGAAGTTTCACACGGGATTTTTCTCTAATCTAATTAAAACACAGACTGGTCTCAGAAGGCAATAACATCAACAGTTTCTTCTGCCAAGCTAATCTCTAGACACCTGCACTTTGTTTACAGCTCTCATGTTTCCCTTTCCCACAGTTGTTTTGAGAACAGCCTTGAGCAGAGGCCTAACAC
>JAVTVJ010011286.1:0-16240 GCA_034509425.1 Eopsaltria australis | reverse complement strand
GCAAAACTCATCCACTGGCACGACCGCAGAAACTAATTGGTCCGCTCTTGCATTTCCTTCTCCAAGGCCTTCCACCCACTTGTGGCTTCTAACGTGGATCACCGCATACGCTTTCTCTCTCTGATGAATTGCAGTTTGTAATCTTCTCAGCAGTTCAAACAACCGCTTATTTTGACAGTCCTTAAGGCGGGCATCCTCTATACGTTGTACAATGCCCGTAACATACATGGAATCAGAAACTACATTTAACTCAGTGGAGTGCCAGTTCAGGAAGGCCCACACAACTGCTGCTAGTTCTAAAGTTTGCAATGAGTCTTGTTCATCTGCAGTCAGTGTGTGATGGTGCCACTCCCCATCCAACATCCAGGTAGCTGCTGCACGCCGGGACTTTTTTCCTGCATCTGTGAATACCGTCACTGCATTTGGCAGTGGGTGCTCACTTCTTTTGGGCAGGGGAATCCAGGCCTGGTTGTTCATCCAGCGCAAGGTGGTGGACTGAAGCGGTTCTATGTTGACTGCTGCAGCTTGAGTCAACAGGCTGGTTTGAAAGGCCTGGTTGTGTTGTAGATACCATTCTAGATCTTTCCGTTTCATTGGCAAGAAGATTGTCCCCGGCTCCTGGCCTGTTAGGTGTACGATTCTGCTGCGGCCTTTTTGGATCAGTTCAGCTACATTTTCAATTTTTTGTTGAGTCGTTGTTGCGGGTTGGATGCTTGTGAACAGCCATTCCAGTACTTTCACATTTTCTGACCTCACCTTCTCCCCCTTTTTCTTTTTGCACTGAGTAAGTGCACCAACAAGTTGTGCGCTGCCATTCAGGATGGTGAGGTCCACTGGGACGTCTGGGTCACGTCGATCGACCCAACGCTCGGCCACCTGCGTGCTGATTTTTTGGATTGTCTGTCGCTGAGCAGGGGTGACGGACACCGCCCGTGCAGGGTCAGAGCCTTTCAGCAGCGGCCGAAGGACGTCCAGATCGTCGTTGGAGATACCAATCACCGGGCGCAGCCACTGAAGGTCACCAAGAAGGCGCTGTGCATCATGCAGGGTCCGGGTGTGTACTGAGAGTTGAAGCTTTTGTGGTCGCACCTGTCCTTCAGTGATGTGCCAGCCGAGGTACTTCCAGGCCGGGCCATGTTGAATTTTGTCAGGGGCAATAACAAGGCCCTGGCTGTGCAACTGCTGCTCCAAAAAACGAAACTGGTCCTCCGTAAAGGAATGAGCTTGGGCGAACAAAATATCGTCCATGTAGTGATACACCATTGTGTCTGCCCAAGCGGCACGAATGGGCTGAAGCGCATTGGCGACAAACAACTGGCAAAGGGTGGGGGAATTCCGCATTCCCTGGGGCAAAACGGTCCATTCAAATCTCTCAAAAGGGGCTTCCTTATTAAGCGTGGGCAGCGTAAATGCAAATCTTGCAGTGTCAACGGGGTGCAGCTTAATAGTGAAGAAGCAGTCCTTGAGATCAATGATGAGCATGTGCCAACCCTCAGGAAGCATTGCGGGGTTAGGGAGGCCAGGTTGAAGAGCACCCATGGCCTGCATCTGAGCATTAACAGCTCTCAAGTCATGTAGCAAGCGATATTTCCCAGATTTCTTCTTGATGACAAAAATGGGTGTGTTCCAGGGACTAGTAGAATGCTTTAAATGTCCCTGTTGCAACTGTTCATGCACCAAGTGACGTGCCTGGTCCAGACTTTCCTTTTTCAGCGGCCACTGCTCGATCCAGACAGGCTTATCGGTGATCCAAGCGAGACGGATCGGGAAAGTCCACTTTGCAGTGACCGCAGTCAAAAAGCCTGGTTCGTGAGGACAAGGCCCAGCTGGTCCAGGACATCCCGGCCAACCAAAGCGTTCACTCCTCTGGGCAGTGGCATGATGGTGACATGAATGGAGGCTCGTCGTCCGTCGACGACCACCTGAACCAAATTGGAGCTGCGCTGAACAGAAGCAGCACCACCCACACCCTCAACTCCATTCAGGGTGTGGTGACATGGCCAGTTCACGGGCCAACATGATGTTGACATGATAGTAATGTCCGCTCCCGTGTCAAGAAGCGCAGGCAGGGTCAGTGTCTGACCTTTGTGTGACCAGGTAGTGTCAACAACTGGTCGTTCAGTCATTGGAATAGTCAGCATTGCCAGGCCCCCGGTAGAACCAAATCCACGGGGCCCCCGATTGGAAAGTTCAGAATGTCTCTGCATTGTAGCAACCATTTGCGGAATGGGCACGAGTTGAGCAATCCTGGAGCCCTTGGGTACGTACAAAGGAGGAAACAGAGTCTGTACCATAATACAAATTTCACCAGTGAAGTCAGCATCAATGATACCAGGTAAGACAAACAGTCCTTTGATGCTTGCAGAAGAGCGGCCGACTAAAAGCGCACCCACGGGCTGGCTGTCCACAATCACAGGACCACGAACACCCGAGGGGATTTTCACAGGGCGGAGGTCCGTGATGGTGATGCCTATTGCTGTTCCCAGGTCCAATCCGAGGCTTCCTCTTGTAGCGGGGGTAAGGGTGGTTGCTGGCCGAACGGCGTTGGCTGGATGGACGGGTTGTAAACTGGAACGGCGGCAGACGAGGGCGCTGTTGTCGGTGGTGGCGCAGTGAGTGCCGTTGTCGGTGGTGGCGTAGTGAGTGCCGGGGCCGCTACTGTTGTCTGGGCGCGGCGGCCATGCGCGCTCTTCTTCCCGTTTCCCGATCGTTTGCAGGCGAGTGTGGAGAGGGAACCTGTCCTGCAGTGGTTACACCAGACTGGACGAGAACACTGTCGTCTAACATGCCCTTCCTCTCCACATCTATAACACTTGAGCACTCCTGACCCACCCCCCACCTTACCAAGGGGTCGAAGTGGCTGGAGCGCAGCAAAAGCATGCGTGTGAGCCTGGGCTATCTTTTCCCCTATTTTGTCACCCATGGCCGTGACCATCTCAGCTAGAAATGCATGCATCCCCACCGGCACTCGGCTCATCCTTTCCAACATTACTTCAATGGAGGCATCTGCAGGCAGTGTAACTAAAATGTTTTTTGTTTGCTGAGTGCTGTTTTCGAGAACACACTGGCGTAACAGTGCCGCCTGCATCCACTGAGGCACCCCAGAAGCTGTAATAGCTTCGGAGACCTTGTCCACAAAGGCAGCAAATGATTCCTCCTTGCCCTGCTTAATGGCCATATAGGAGGGCGTGGGGGGGGCAGTACGTACACTGTCTATAGCTTCCCTTGCTGTTCGCATAGATTCTAGCAGAATGTCAGCCCCTAACTGCAGCTGCGCTATGATGGTGGACCACTGTGCATGACCCATAAGTTGTTCAGGAATGACTCCCCGCAGGGGGTCACCCTCTTGCCGAGGGTGATTAGCAACCTCGTTACAAAGCTGCTGCCAGTGAGCTTGCCACAGCAGTTGCTGCGACTGGGTCATGATCATCCTAACAATTCCCTTGATGTCCTCGGGGCACAGTATAACGCTTCCCCAAATATAGTTTAACATCATTTTGGTGGGCTCCCCGTGTAGCCCGGACTGACTCGCTGTGGTACGTAACTGCGTGAGTAACTTCCAATCGATTGCCGTGTGAGTCGCTTGCTGCCTGCCATCCTGCAGGGCCTCAAATAGCACTGGAAATGCCAGTTCTGCTCGGCTCAAAGTTCTAGCGTCCTGAGCTAGTTTCACATCGCCCTCTTCCAAAGCTTTCTGCTCCACTTTCGCCCAGCTAATTCTACGTCTCCCGTTCCCAACGCGAAACGGAGCAGAGCCTCCGCCTCCGCCTCCACCCAGCAAGGCGGGGGGCGCAAGCGGCTGCTGGCGTGCGGGCGGCTGCTCCCGCCGAGAAAGGACACCGCTTTCTGGCCCCGTGCGAAAAGGCATAAAATCGCCCGGGGTGGGGGGCAAAGCCGGCTGATCGTCCCCCTGTGGTGGTTCGGACGGCGCACAAGGAAGGGGAAGACACCCCTCCTCCGGCTGCGGCGGCGCGGACGCCGCGGCGGCCGCTTGCTCCGCGGAAGGAGCGCCCGCCTCCGGGGCCGCGCCGCGATCGGGCGGCGACCCGTGCACCCCCAGAACCACACACTTCCCTACGGCCGGCAAGCTAGGCGTTTCGTTCCCAATGCCGAGCATTCCCGGGATAGGGTGCTCCCCTCCCGGGGTCCCCCCGCTCCCTTCAGTGACCCCTTCTAACTTTTCCATGGCTACGGCAGCAACTTTTTCTCAGTCTGGTACCTCTGCAAACAGGTCGTTACCTCCCTCCAGGGCTTCCCAAGTTTCGCGCATGCTTTGTTGCTGTCTAGAATTCCCTCAAACAACTGATCCCCATAGTTCCGCCATTCAGGCAGGTCAAAGATAGTATTAGGGTCCCTGAAGCAACCCTTTTCTACACCTAACGTAACTAATCCTGTCACCTGTTTTAAGGTGTCTTTGCTAACTCCCCGCTTTTCTAAAAAGCGTGTTAATAAGTCTACGGCTACCTGCGAATCCATTTCCGTCCAGCTGGTTAACCTCTCCAGGCTGATCGCAGTGCCCTCCACGTCCCTCCGCGCTGGCCCCTCCGCGTCTTTCCGCGCCGCGTCTATGTGCCGAGCGATCGCCCCGCAGCCTTTCCGAGTGTAGCCGTTCTCGGGCGGCGGACCCCTCTCCGAGGTCCAAGCGATCGGATCCCCCCTTCGCCGCGCAAAGGGTATAGATCTTCGCTCCCCGGTCGCTGCTACCGGTGCTTTCCCGATCCCGCTGGTCAGGTCCCGCGCGTCTCCGTCCCGTACGTCGGGGTCACCATTTGTCGGCGAGAGGAGCAAGACGACGATCCAATGTGAATCATAAATCAAGCTCGTTTATTGTCAGACAGTGCACATACTTATACTACCTTACGTGCTCAAAATATTATTCACTTACAGAAGTTTCACACGGGATCTTTCTCTAATCTAATTAAAACACAAACTGGTATCAGAAGGCAATAACTTCAACAGTTTCTTCTGCCAAGCTAATCTCTAGACACCTGCACCTTGTTTACAGCTCTCATGTCTCCCTTTCCCACAGTTGTTTTGAGAACAGCCTTGAGCAGAGGCCTAACACTTGTCTATGGAGTCTGGATTGCTCACTTATACCTTAGTCTGTGCAGCCAAAATGCCATTTCCCAACCAGAACCCTTGAATTTCTGGACACTTAGCTCCTAGAAATCTTGGACTGCTGGTATCACATGGAAGCCGCTTAAAGTCTGTGACATCTGGGGCTCTTAGCAGGCAGATCACATCGCTGTGCATGGAGCCAGTGATTTCTTGGCCATAGAAGTTTAGGAAGCTTACTCCTGGATTCACCATGGACCTGCTGATGTCTTACATCGTGGCTTCTTGACCTGGACACTCCTGGGATGTCACTCTTGAGCACCTGTGAGTGTGTGTGACATGCCGGCTCTTTGGCAGTCTGTGGATTCATGGGGTGTCTGCATGGAGCTCCTGCTAGTGTGTGTTGCATCCTGGCTCTTTGGTGCTCTGCGGGCTCCTGGGATGGCAGTCTGGAGCCCCTGTGAATGTCTGTGACTTCCCGTCTCTTGGGGAGCCTGGGGATACGTGGGATGTGTGCATGGATCCCCTGTGTGTGTGTGACATGCCAGCTCTTTGGCAGCTTGGGGACCCCTGGGATGTGTGCATGGAGCCCCTGAGAGTGTGTGTGGCATCTCTGGTGTTTGGCACTCTGGGGATTCCCGGGATGTCCCCATGGAACCCGTGTGAGTGTCTGTGACATGCTGGCTCTTTGTCAGCCTCGGGTCTCCTGGGAACTCGCCATGGAACTGTTGTGAGTGTCTGTGATATCCCAGTTGCTTGGAAGCACGGGGTCTCCTGGGATGTCGCCATTGATCAGCTGTGAAGTGGACAATCCCGGCTCTGGTGACTGGGGACACAGGAAGTCCCGATGGAGCCCCTCTGAGTGTCGCTGCTGACATCGTAGGCTGTTTGCAGAGCCTTGATCGGGCATGCTCAGTCGGACCCCTTGAGTGTCTTACATCGTGCTGTTTTAGAGCCTGCTGACTTTATGCAGTCTGGAGCCCCTCTGAGTGTCTGTGACATGCCGGTGCTTTGGCAGCCAGTGGATTCGAGGGATGTCTCCGTGGAGCTGCTGGCATTGTCTGTGACATCCTGGCTCTTTGGCACTCTGGGGCTCCTGGGATGTCACTCTGCAGCCCCTGTGAATGTCTGTGACATCCCAGCTGTTGAGGAGTCTGGGCATAGATGGCATGTCTGCATGGATCCCCTTTGAGTGTCGGTGACATGCCGGCTCTTTGGCAGCCTGGGAACTGCTGGCATGACCCGATGGAGCAGCTGTGAGTGTCTGTGACATCCCTGCTCTTTGGAATACAGGGTAAGGCAGGGATGTCCGCATGGGGCCCCGTTGGGTAACTGTGACATGCTGTCTCTTTGGCAGCCTGGGGACTCCTGCGATGTCCCCATGGAGGCCCTGTGAGTGTCTTTGACATCCCTGCTCTTTGGCCTTGTGGGGATTGCGGGTATAAGGCCGTTGAAGCCTTGTAGTGTCTGTGAGGTCCTGGCTCTTTGGCTGCCTGGAAAGTCCGGGGATGTCACCATGGAATCCCTTGGAATTTCTGTGACATCTTAGCTCCTTGGAAATCTGGGGACTGTTGGGATATCAGCATGGAAGCCGTGTGAAAGTCTGTGACATCTGGGCTCTTAGGCAGGCAGGGATCACATGGGCTGTGGCTATGGAGCCCATGTGAGTTTCTGTACAGGCTTTGGAAGTTTGGGACTTGATTTCACCATGGAGCCGCTGTGAGTGTCTGTGACATCGTGGCTCTTTGGGAGCCTGGACACTCCTGGGATGTCACTCTTGAGCACCTGTGAGTGTGTGTGACATGCCGGCTCTTTGGCAGTCTGTGGATTCATGGGGTGTCTGTATGGAGCTCCTGCTAGTGTGTGTTGCATCCTGGCTCTTTGGTGCTCTGGGGGCTCCTGGGATGGCAGTCTGGAGCCCCTGTGAATGTCTGTGACTTCCCGTCTCTGGGGGAGCCTGGGGATACGTGGGATGTGTGCATGGATCCCCTGTGAGTGTGTGTGACATGCCAGCTCTTTGGCAGCTTGGTGACCCCTGGGATGTGTGCATGGAGCCCCTGTGAGTGTGTGTGGCATCTCTGGTGTTTGGCACTCTGGGGATTCCCGGGATGTCACGATGGAACCCGTGTGAGTTTCTGTGACATGCTGGCTCTTTGTCAGCCTTGGGTCTCCTGGGAAGTCGCCATGGAACTGTTGTGAGTGTCTGTGATATCCCAGTTGCTTGGAAGCCCGGGGTCTCCTGGGATGTCGCCATTGATCAGCTGTGAATGTTTGTGACATCCCGGCTCTTTGGGTGATTGGGGACAGTAGGGAAGTCCCGATGGAGCCCTCTGTGAGTGTCTGTGACATCGTGGCTGTTTGAGAGCCTGTGGACTCATGGGATGTCAGTCTGGAGCCCCTGTGAATGTCTGTGACATCGTGGCTGTTTGAGAGCCTGTGGACTCATGGGATGTCAGTCTGGGGCCCCTGTGAGCGTCTGTGACATGCCGGTGCTTTGGCAGCCTGTGGATTCGAGGGATGTCTCCATGGAGCTGCTGGCATTGTCTGTGACATCCTGGCTCTTTGGCACTCTGGGGGCTCCTGGGATGGCAGTCTGTAGCCCCTGTGAATGTCTGTGACATCCCAGCTGCTGAGGAGTCTGGGTACAGCTGGTATGTCTGCATGGGATCCCCTGTGAGTGTCGGTGACATGCCGGCTCTTGGCAGCCTGGGCACTGCTGGTATGACCTGATGGAGCAGCTGTGAGTGTTCGTGACATCCCTGCTCTTTGGAAGACAGGGTAAGGCAGGGATGTGCGCATGGGGCCCCTTTGGGTAACTGTGACATGCTGTCTCTTTGGCAGCCTGGGGACTCCTGCGATGTCACCATGGAGGCCCTGTGAGTGTCTTTGGCATCCCTGCTCTTTGGCCTTGTGGGGATTGCGGGCATAAGGCCGTTGAAGCCTTGTGAGTGTCTGTGAGGTGCTGGCTCTTTGGCTGCCTGCAAAGTCCGGGGATGTCACCATGGAATCCCTTGGAATTTCTGTGACATCTTAGCTCCTTGAAAATCTGGGGACTGCTGGGGTATCAGCATGGAAGCCGCGTGAAAGTCTGTGACATCTGGGCTCTTAGGCAGGCAGGAATCACATGGGCTGTGGCTATGGAGCCCATGTGAGTTTCTGTGGCATGGCAGGTTTTTGGAAGCTTTGGGACTCCTGGGATTTCACCATGGAGCCGCTGTGAGTGTCTGTGACATCGCAGCTCTTTGGGAGCCTGGGCACTCCTGGGATGTCACTCTTGAGCACCTGTGAGTGTGTGTGACATGCCGGCTCTTTGGCAGTCTGTGGATTCATGGGTGTCTGCATGGAGCTCCTGCTAGTGTGTGTTACATCCTTGCTCTTTGGTGCTCTGGGGGCTCTGGGATGGCAGTCTGGAGCCCCTGTGAATGTCTGTAGACTTTCCGTCCTTTGGGGAGCCTGGGGATACGTGGGATGTGTGCATGGATCCTGTGAGCAGACATGGCCTTGCAGCTTTGGAAATCCCATCTCTGTGTGTGGAGCCCCTGTGAGTGTCCTGTGGACTTTCCATCTCTTTGGGGGAGCCTGGGACCCCTGGGATGTGTGTGCATGATCCCAGGAGTGTGTGTGTGTGACATGCCGGCTCTTTGGCAGCTTGGAAATCCTGGCATTTCTGGTGTGTGGGAGCCCCCTGTGAGTGTCCGTGACATTAGACCAAGGTCTCTGGAAGCTTGGGGATCCCTGGGATGTCCCCATGGAGCCCCTGTGAGTGTGTGTGGCATCTCTGGTGTTTGGCACTCTGGAGATTCTTGGGATGTCCCCATGGAACCCGTGTGAGTGTCTGTGACATGCTGGCTCTTTGTCAGCCTCGGGTCCCCTGGGAAGTCGCCATGGAACTGTTGTGAGTGTCTGTGATATCCCAGTTGCTTGGAAGCCCGGGGTCTCCTGGGATGTCGCCATTGATCAGCTGTGAATGTTTGTGACATCCCGGCTCTTGGGGTGCCTGGGGACAGCAGGGAAGTCCCGATGGAGCCCCTGTGAGTGTCTGTGGAGCATCCTGCTCTTGGAAGACAGGGCAGTAGGGATGTCCGCATGGGGCCCTGTCGTGGTTTTAGTTCGCTTATTTAGGTTTGTGGCTAAATGCTAGCACACTTACTTAAATTTTCTTGATTTCTTGTTGTGAGATAAGGATTCGGAGTAGGCAAAGCAGGCTCAAACTTTATAAAGTACAAAGAAGTTTTATTAATATATCTAAGACAAAGGGAAAAAAAAGAAAAAAAAAACTTCAAGAAAAAAACTAGAACAAACTCTTCAGACCACCCCTCCTTCCCCACCTCTCCATTTCATTCTCCCTGACAACATACAAAAGACAACACTTTGACTTCCAGTCAGTTTACCACCTCAGAAACAGCTCTTGTTCCAGTCCATTTAGGGAGAGAAGTTTCTTTTGCTTACACCATGGATCTTCTGTAAGAAAAATACAGTTTTTATGGGTCTTCTGCCTCACCATTAACCGCCGCCCGGAGTAAAGTCCAACTTAATGGTGGATCTCTCCTACACCAGTAGCCTTCCCACAGCCACTATGGTGGGTTATGAACAGTCCACAGGGTACTTGTTTTAAGGATGCCTAGTTCAATTGCAGCAACAAAGAAAATCCCTTCTTCTGAGCTTAGCAACACAGGTTCTCCTGACAGCTCAGGTTCTCTAGCATTCTCCCCGAGACCAGGGCTCTGAGTCACAGCCTCTCCTCTCTCTTGGTTCTAGTTTCTCATCAGGCTGTACTTTTTCAACACTTACTTGTCTGTACTTAGGTATTTTAGTTCATTGGCTGCAATAAGAACCTCACATCCCCCTTTGGACTATATCTTCATATATTACAGAGAATTTATTAGCTCAGTCCCCAACCATGGTTCTCCAAAAGAGTTTTCAGCTTCACTTTTGAAGCAACTTCCCATGCACCTCCTTTTAAGTATCAGTTCTGCTTTCCTCACTGACTGTAAAGTCTCTGCGCTGCACTATGTAGATGTCCTCACTCGTTCCTCTCTCTGCGAGGAAGGATGGGTGTCTGTGAGTTTAGTCCAGGCATGGAGAGAGTTAATCTCTGTCTCTCTCTCTCCGGCAGTGTGAGGATCACGTGCTCTTTGCCGGGCTGCTTGAACAGGTCCGAGCTGGATGTCAGACGCTCTCAAGAGTCTTTGCCTGGCTCTGCCAAGCTGGCTCGGCCTGGTGGGGCCATCTGGGCCCGGGGTGACAGGGCAGGGCCTGGCCCGAGCTGGATGGAGTCCGACCCGGTCCTTGCCTGGCCCGGCTCTCCCTGTAGTGTAGCTGACACACCGGCTGAGCTGGATTTGCTGAAAATTCCAATCGTTTCCTCCCCCATGCCTGCCCGGCTGCAGCGGCACGGCTGCCGTAAAACCTCCCTTCCCCCCCCCCATCCCTCCTTCGGAAGGAGGTGGGGGGGGGGGCCTTACCAGTGAGAGAAGCAGGAGCTGCTCCTCTCCACACAGCAGCAGCAGGTCCAAAGAGGAAGAGCGTCAGAGAGTCTCTGCTTATATATGGTTTTTTCCTTGAAGGCGGACCAACTTTTTAATTGGTTTACCTACCTATCAATTCTTAAAACTACCTGATTATTGGCTCTCTCTCTCGCAGGAAGGAAGTTGTATGCCTTCCTGCATTCCTGCAGCACAGAGGACTTCCTAGATTTTGACCCCTCTGGCCTAACCCAGGACAGGCCCCTTTGGGTAACTGTGACATGCTGTCTCTTTGGCAGCCTGGGGACTCCTGCAATGTCCCCATGGAGGCCCTGTGAGTGTCTTTCACATCCCTGCTCTTTGGCCTTGTGGGGATTGCGGGCATAAGCCTGTGGAACCCGTGTGAGTTTCTGTGAGGTGCTGGCTCTTTGGCTGCCTGGAAAGTCCGGGGATGTCACCATGGAATCCCTTGGAATTTCTGTGACATCTTAGCTCCTTGGAAATCTGGGGACTGCTGGGGTATCAGCATGGAAGCCGCGTGAAAGTCTGTGACATCTGGGCTCTTAGGCAGGCAGGGATCACATGGGATGTGGCTATGGAGCCATGTGAGTTTCTGTGGCATGGCAGGTTTTTGGAAGCTTGGGGACTCCTGGGATTTCACCATGGAGCGCTGTGAGTGTCTGTGACATCGTGGCTCTTTGGGAGCCTGGACACTCCTGGGATGTCACTCTTGAGCACCTGTGAGTGTGTGTGACATGCCGGCTCTTTGGCAGTCTGTGGATTCATGGGGTGTCTGCATGGAGCTCCTGCTAGTGTGTGTTGCATCCTGGCTCTTTGTCACTCTGGGGGCTCCTGGGATGGCAGTGTGGAGCCCCTGTGAATGTCTGTGACTTCCCATCTCTTGGGGAGCCTGGGGATACGTGGGATGTGTGCATGGATCCCCTGTGAGTGTGTGTGACATGCCGGCTGTTTGGCAGCTTTGGAAATCCTGGCATTTCTGTGTGGAGCCCCTGTGAGTGTCCGTGACATGACCAAGGTCTTTGGAAGCTTGGGGACCCCTGGGATGTGTGCATGGAGCCCCTGTGAGTGTGTGTGGCATCTCTGGTGTTTGGCACTCTGGGGATTCCCGGGATGTCCCCATGGAACCCGTGTGAGTGTCTGTGACATGCTGGCTCTTTGTCAGCCTTGGGTCTCCTGGGAAGTCGCCATGGAACTGTTGTGAGTGTCTGTGATATCCCAGTTGCTTGGAAGCCCGGGGTCTCCTGGGATGTCGCCATTGATCAGCTGTGAAATGTTTGTGACATCCCGGCTCTTTGGGTGATTGGGGACAGGGGAAGTCCCGATGGAGCCCCGTGAGTGTCTGTGACATCGTGGCTGTTTGAGGGCCTGTGGACTCATGGGATGTCAGTCTGGAGCCCTGTGAGCGTTCTGACATCGTGGCTGTTTGAGAGCCTGTGGACTCATGGGATGTCAGTCTGGAGCCCCTGTGAGTGTCTGTGACATCGTGGCTGTTTGAGAGCCTGTGGACTTGAGGGATTTCAGTCTGGGGCCCCTGTGAGTGTCTGTGACATGCCGGTGCTTTGGCAGCCTGTGGATTCGAGGTGGGATGTCTCCATGGAGCTGCTGGCATTGTCTGCATACGCTGGCTCTTTGGCACTCTGGGGACTGCTGGGATGTCACTCTGCAGCCCCTGTGAATGTCTGTGACATCCCAGCTGTTGAGGAGTCTGGGCATAGCTGGCATGTCTGCATGGATCCCCTGTGAGTGTCGGTGACATGCCGGCTCTTTGGCAGCCTGGGAACTGCTGGCATGACCTGATGGAGCAGCGGTGAGTGTCTGTGACATCCCTGCTCTTTGGAAGACAGGGTAAGGCAGGGATGTGCGCATGGGGCCCCTTTGGGTAACTGTGACATGCTGTCTCTTTGGCAGCCTGGGGACTCCTGCGATGTCCCCATGGAGGCCCTGTGAGTGTCTTTCACATCCCTGCTCTTTGGCCTTGTGGGGATTGCGGGCATAAGGCCGTTGAAGCCTTGCGAGTTTCTGTGAGGTCCTGGCTCTTTGGCTGCCTGGAAAGTCCGGGGATGTCACCATGGAATCCCTTGGAATTTCTGTGACATCTTAGCTCCTTGGAAATCTGGGGACTGCTGGGATATCAGCCTGGAAGCCGCGTGAAAGTCTGTGACATCTGGGCTCTTAGGCAGGCAGGGATCACATGGGCTGTGGCTAAGGAGCCCATGTGAGTTTCTGTGGCATGGCAGGTTTTTGGAAGCTTGGGGACTCCTGGGATTTCACCATGGAGCCGCTGTGAGTGTCTGTGACATCGTGGCTCTTTGGGAGCCTGGACACTCCTGGGATGTCACTCTTGAGCACCTGTGAGTGTCTGTGACATGCTGGCTCTTTGTCAGCCTTGGGTCCCCTGGGACGTCGCCATGGAACTGTTGTGAGTGTCTGTGATATCCCAGTTTCTTGGAAGCCCGGGGTCTCCTGGGATTTCTCCATTGATCAGCTGTGAATATTTGTGACATCCTGGCTTTTTGGGTGACAGGGGACACCAGAGAAGTCCCGATGGAGCCCCTGTGGGTGTCTGTGACATTGTGGCTGTTTGAGAGCCTGTGGACTCATGGGATTTCAGTCTGGGGAGGCTACTTAAACCTGATCCAATCATGTAGACACTTCCACAAAGATAATACAGGTTGTGCGGATATCTACAGAAAGACACAGGAAAGTCTGTAAAGCATCAGACTTTGTTATGCATAACTGTGCTTCTACAGAGCTTAATCTTATTACAGAAATACAGTGAATTCACCTTATAACATTCTTGTATTAATAACATATGAAATGCAGTGAATTCACAAGATAGTATTATAGTATTAATAACATCTATAGAGTTATTAACACATCCGGAGTATGTAATATTCGAGAGTAATGTTTAAGAATAATATTAAAAATAATGCGCATTATAAAATAGAATGAATTCACATGATAATATGAATCACAGATTTCTGGGCATTAGTGAATTCACTTATAATATTAATAACACGTTTATAGTTCCTAATACATAGCAGTATTAATACATTCACATGACAACATTAATAACACATTGGTAGTGAATGCACATTTTACCATGATAATATCAAGAACATCTACAGAATGATTCCATTCACATTATAACATTATAGTATCATGTTAGAGTTCTTACAATCACATTAGAATATCAACAACACATCCAGAGTTATTAATACAGCAGGAGTTCTAACTCACGAGTCATTCAAAGAAAGCAACAAGAAAAATAGCAAAACTAGATTGCAATCCAGTTAACAGTTTCGTATCCACTTCTACAATTTCCATCAGAAATCACATAGAGTTGAGAGAAAATACAAAGGCAACTCGTTGTGTTTCTACCATTCAGTTTACAACTCAGTTTACAATTCGCCCAAATGCCGCTGCTCCGCTCCACTCCCAACCCCGCCCCTTCCCTCCCCCTCCCGTACAGAAATGGGGCGGGGAAAGGGAACTACAAGCGGCGGGGGAAGGAGGGAGGAGGCAGGCACAGTAGACAAGGGCAGAAAGGCAGGTCTTGTAGAAAAGGGGAGAGCGGGGGGGCTCGGCCCGGCCCGGTCGCAGGGGAGGTGCAGTTGACGCAGGCGCGGGGAACTTCTTCAGCCGTACTTCTTGGAAAACTTGAGAGAGGGGGGGACCGGCCCAGGTACGGGAGCAGGAGAAGGGGCGCGGCTGGCCCCGGGCTATCCTGGAGCTTGCCGTTCATCACGTCCGCGTCCTCCTTGTTGCCGCAGCTCCGAGCCGTCTTGTTAAGTCCTTGCAAGGGAAAATTTTTCGCCGCCACGCTCCCACCGCCCCTCCTCTGCCGTCGCTAGGCTTTTGCTAAGGAAAAGCTGCCACTGCGCGCTGTCCCAACGCCGCCGCTTGGGGAAGGGGGGGGTGGGGAGGAGCCGCCACGCCGCGCTCTGTGCAGCCGCCGCGGGGAGAAGCTGAAGCCGCCGCAGGGCGTGGCAGGGCTGCAGCCTCACGGCCTCTAGGGCTCTCTGCTCCTCCTGCAAAGCCTCCGTGACCGCCCGTCATCACCTCACAGAGCGGCATGACGGCCAAATCACACTCTCCTCTGCTGCATCCAAAGTCAGTCGCCGAGTGACAAGAGCTCACAGCGTCCTTAAAGACAGGCTGTTGCAGGGTTCTGCGGGGGCAGGGCTGTGCTGGGCTGTGTGGGCTACGCGTGTGTGCGTGTGTGTGCGTGTGTGCGTGTGTGTGTGTGTGTGCAGGGGGTATGTGTGTGCTGGTAGTGTGTGCTGGCTACGTGCCTGTGTAGCGCAGCTCTGTGTGTGTGTGTGTGTGCCGAGGTTTGGGGAGTAGGTGGGGGGGCAGGCTATGGCTATGCTACGTCACTGCCAAGCAGGTGCGGGACTGAGAGAAGTAAGATGAATATGTCTGTCCAAAGAGACCGTCTGCATCCACTTGTAGACACGGCTAGGAAGGCAAGGAAGAGAAGAAGCTGTTAGTTGGAGCAAATGTTCCTAATCACCACAGCCTGGTGCTCAGGCAAGGCAATGTTCTATTCCTGAAGCTAGAGCAAGAGGCCAAAGACTTCATAGAATGAGTTTCTTTTTCTTTCTTTTCTATAACACAACGGGGTGCATCTTAGAGTGAAGCATATGGAGCAGGCACTTCAGCAAGTCTGTACCTTCACAATACCTCCGCAAGTGGGGAAAAAGAAGAGGGTGATGTGGCCGGGAGCCTAGGATAAAAAGGGGGGTGCATCTGCCAACAACTGCAGAGAGGCCAGGGCAAATGGCCCATGGCCTGTCCCTTGATTACAATCAAATGCCAGGACCTTTCTGTCTCCTTTTTAGACATCAAGCTCTGGCACGGTGGATTAATTTTCCTAACAATTTGGGGACTCTTGTGGCATCCTTCCAGCATCCAGGGGCAGCAGGCAGCAAGCGGAGCTGGAGGCACCCCTCAGCCATTTTCGGTGATCAAGTCCCCTTGGTGCTGACCAGCACGGGGTGATTGTTTGCATGCCTGACACTGTGGACAAGAGAGATGAGTGGCAGAGCAGTGTAGTCCACTACGAGTCCTCAGGGAGAGAGCACTGTAAATGTCAGTGGTGAGTGCAAGAACATCTTTGTGGAGTAGACGTGAGAGGGCATGCACGCAGCATAGCACAGGTGAAGCTGGGAAACGGGTCCCAGCAAAAGGGAGGATGATGCCAAAGGAGCTGTGAAGAGAGTCGCTGGCGAGAATGCTGAGGTAGTGTGCACACTGTGCCAGAGGTCATTAAGGCCAATCCATGGCCGGGGCTGCCAATGAAGGGAAGTCGAGAAAGGCTCTCAAGCATCCAGAGCTGGGCTGGCCAATAAGCGGAATGTCAAGAGAGGCTCTTGACAATCCATGGCCCAAGGTGGGGCCAACAAGGCCAGTCAAGAAGGGCTCTGAGCAACAGGGGATGGGTGGTGTTGGTATGTTGGGAAAGGATTGATTGAAGGGGAGAGTGGAGGAATGTGCTTGAGGCAATGTTGCCAACGGAGAGGGGAGTTCAAACAAGGGCCTGCCTCTGGCCCGGCCTTTGGCAGGATTGCCGTGGGCAGCAGTCCAAAATCCCCTGTGACACACAAGTTGTTCAGAATGACCAATTAGGTCTATTAAACACCAAATGACTTCTTTAATAGTCCCAATTGAGCAGACAGAAAGACTTCAAGACATTT
>JAVTVJ010011285.1:17500-21151 GCA_034509425.1 Eopsaltria australis | reverse complement strand
GGCCTGGGTAGACCCGGTCGGCCTGGCCGGCGGTGGTAGACCTGCTCTCCCCTGGCCGGCCGGGGTAGACCTGTTCTCCCTGGCTTCTGGGTAGACCTGTACTCCCTGGCGGCCTGGGTAGACCTGTTCTCCCTGGTCGCCAGGGTTGACTTGTTCTCCCCAGCTTCGGCGTAAACCTGTTCGCACTGGCCAGGTGTGCTAGCCTCAGGGAGTGGCGTCCATTTGTGAGCGTGTGGAATGGGGGTGTGTGTGTCCCTGTGTACTGTCCCTCTCTCTGTGTGAGTGAGGGCGCCAGGCCCCCACGGTTCCCCAGTCCCCCGCCGGGGCCCAGAGACCTCTGCATAGTCCTGGAAAGGACCGGCCCGGAAGGTGCCACCCGCCTGCTGCCAGCCGCGCCGGCCACCTGGCCCCATACCCCGCCCGCCGGCAGGCGGAGCAGGCCGTGCCGGTGGCGAGTTCCATCGCGTGTACGTGCTCTCCCTCCCGTCGTGAGGTTCTGCTTCGTGGGGTGGCTGTGTACAGTCCCTCGAGGGGGCAGGTTGGGACTTCGTTTTGGCGTGTCAGTGCGTTGGGAGGCCGGCCTCAGGGCACAGACTGCCCGTGAGCTTGCCTGACAGTGGCCTGGGCACAAAGGGAAAATAAACCAGATTTACCAAGATTTTTCGGTGCTTTTCTTTTCCTGCGGAAAGTTTCTTGCTCAGAGAAAATAAAACACCCGTTCTTCCAGAAAAAGGAATAAACAAGGTGAACAAAAAAAAAAAAAAAAAAAGGAAAGAAATAGCTGTAGTAAAAGAAAAATAATTCCAAAAATAGCTATTGGTACTGAAACCGGGTGCATCGGGAGGAACAGCCATCCAGCTCTGGGACGTAGAGAGGCTGTTGGGTTCCCACGGCTCCGGGATGGCAGGAGGATGCCTTGTGTACCCGGCTCCGGGGCCGGCGGCGAGCGGCGGCGGCCGCCGGCAGGGCGGGCCTTGGCCGGCGAGAACAGGTCTACCCCGCTCCGGGCCGGCGGCGGGAGGCCCGGTCTACCCGGCTCCGGGGCCGGCGGCGAGCGGCGGCGGCCGCCGGCGGGGCGGGCGCTTGCCGGCGAGAACAGGTCTACCCCGTCGGCCGGCGGCGGAGGCCAGGTCTACCGGCTCGGGGCGGCGGCGAGCGGCGGGGCCGCCGGCAGGGCGGGCTTGGGGGCGAGAACAAGGTCTACCGTCGCTCCGGCCGGGGCGGGAGGCCAGGTCTAACCCTGCTCCGGGGCGGCGGCGAGCGGCGGCGCGCCGGAGGGCGGGCTTGGCGGGGAGAACAGGTCTACTCGTCGGGCCGGCGGCGGGAGGCCAGGTCTACCCGGCTCCGGGGCCGGCGGCGAGCGGCGGCGGCCGCCGGCAGGGCGGGCCTTGGCCGGCGAGAACAGGTCTACCCCGCTCCGGGCCGGGGGCGGGAGGCCAGGTCTACCCGGCTCCGGGGCCGGCGGCGAGCGGCGGCGGCCGCCGGCAGGGCGGGCCTTGGGCGGGGAGAACAGGTCTACCCCGCTCCGGGCCGGCGGCGGGAGGCCAGGTCTACCCGGCTCCGGGGCCGGCGGCGAGCGGCGGCGGCCTCCGGCCGGGCCGGGCCTTGGCCGCGAGAACAGGTTACCCGCTCCGGCCGCAGCGGAGGCAGGTCTACGGTCCGGGGCCGGCGGCGAGCGGCGGCGGCCGCCGGAGGGCGGGCCTTGGCCGGAAGAGAACAGGTCTAACGCCCGCTCCGGCGGCGGCGGGAGGCAGGTTACCCGGCTCGGGCCGGCGCGAGCAGGCGGCGGCCGCGCAGGGCGGGCTGGCCGCGAGAAAAGGTCTACCGCTCCGGGGCGGCGGCGGGAGGCCAGGTCTACCCGGCTCCGGGGCCGGCGGCGAGCGGCGGCGGCCGCCGGCAGGGCGGGCCTTGGCCGGCGAGAACAGGTCTACCCCGCTCGGGGCCGGCGGCGGGAGGCCAGGTCTACCCGGCTCCGGGGCCGGCGGCGAGCGGCGGCGGCCGCCGGCAGGGCGGGCCTTGGCCGGCGAGAACAGGTCTACCTCGCTCCGGGCCGGCGGCGGGAGGCCAGGTCTACCCGGCTCCGGGGCCGGCGGCGAGCGGCGGCGGCCGCCGGCAGGGCGGGCCTTGGCCGGCGAGAACGGTTACTCGCTCGGCCGGCGGCGGGAGGCCAGGTCTACGGCTCCGGGCCGGCGGCAGAGCGGCGGGGCAGCCGGCAGGGCGGGTTCCTTGGCCGGCGAGAACAGGTCTACCCGCTCCGGCGCGGGGCGGGCAAGGCCAGGTCTACCGGCTCCGGCCGGCGGCGAGCGGCGGCGGCACGCCGGCAGGGGCGGGCCTTGGCCGGCGAGACAGGTCTACCCCGCTCCGGGCGGCGGCGAGGCCAGGTCTACCCGGCTCCGGGGCCGGCGGGAGCGGCGGCGGCCGCGCGGCAGGGCGGGCCTTGGCCGGGGAGAACAGGTCTACCCCGCTCCGGGCCGGCGGCGGGAGGCCAGGTCTACCCGGCTCCGGGGCCGGCGGCGAGCGGCGGCGGCCTCCGGCAGGGCCGGGCGCGGCGCCCTGGCGGCCGGCCTCAGCCGGGAGAACAGGTCGACCCCGCTCCGGCGGGACTTAGTCAAATTTCCTCTCGGGCCGGGTAGACTTGTTGTCCTCAGCGGCCCTGGAAGTTCACCAAGGGGTCGCTGTTTTGGTCTGCCTCCAGTTGCGTCATCGTAGGAGGCGGCGTGCGCTGGCGCGCCCCCCCGGTCGACCTCGGCTGCTTCTCTTGGAGGCGTCCGCGGCCTGGGACTCGTCTGTCCGTATTATGGGAGCGCATGAGGGGCCGCGTCCTCACAGACTACACCCGTGTCTGTGAGCGCGGCGGAGACCGGCCGGCCGCGCGTGCGGTCGGCAGCGCCCAGAGACTGTCCAATCCGCGGGGCGCGTCGCGTGGCTCTGTCCCTGGGAATTCCCGTCGGGCCCAGGCAGCCGATGGGTAAAAGCCGGAGGCGGAAGACGATGCGAGCCCGGGAAAGGCGGACGCCGGCCGGGGCTGTGCGGTGCCCCGAGCCCGCCGAGGCCTTTCCCTGGGCCTTCCCTGAGAGCCCCGAGGACGAGGGTCCCCGGTCGGCCGAGGGGGCGGCGCCCCGTTCCCCCGCTCCCGACCTTGTGCCAGCGTGCCCGTGTCGGAAGTGCCGCGGGGGACTTGCGGGGCGTGCGGCCTTGCCTCGGCTTGTCCGTGGGGCTTGAGGGGCTCGGTGACGGGAGCCCGGCTTTTGATGCCTTGGGGTGGGGCGGCGGCGCCCCGCCCCTCCCCCGCTGTTCGAAGTTGATGCCTTGGGGTGGGGCGGCGGCGCCCCGACCCTCCCCCGCTGTTCGAAGTTGATGCCTTGGGGTGGGGCGGCGGCGCCCCGACCCTCCCCGCTGTTCGAAGTTGATGCCTTGGGGTGGGGCGGCGGCGCCCCGACCCTCCCGCTGTTCGAAGTTGATGCCCTGGGGTGGGGCGGCGGCGCCCCGACCCTCCCGCTGTTCGAAGTTGTCCCCTTCTCTCGGCCCTAAGCCGGGGAAAACCCCGCCTTTGGCGGGGCGAATTTTTCCAGGGGCGGCGGCCGGCCGGCGGTGGTGGCCGGGCCGCCTTGCCCACTGCGGACCGGCACCCGACAGAGAGTCCCCCCCCGG